>JAWWLR010000166.1:27351557-27363796 GCA_035041075.1 Acraspis erinacei | reverse complement strand
GAAATGTGCGAGATCTTATGAAACTCAATTTGATCTATATTTTGATTGTGGTTGATTTTAATAAAGTATTCTACAGAAATTGATCGCTTGGGAGCGTCCAATAATTACGTAAGAGCAGGAGAAGGGGGGGGGGGTCCAAAGAATTTTGTACGTAAGTTTCCTCTTTGTAATTATTTCTTTTATATTCTAATTAAAACATATTTTGTCTGTTGAAATTAATTTTTATACAATTATACACATTATATCATTTGTTTCAGTTTTATTTATTGTGTAATATTTTATATTACGTATTTTCGGTAAACGTAGAGTCAAGGAGTACAATTCATTCTTGAAATTTGGTGTACACCTCTAGTGATATTTCTTGGCATCCCTTAAAATTTTTGTAATCCTGTGAAATTTTGGGAATTATTTTGAAAAATTTTGTAAATTCCTTGAGCATGTTTTAAATCATGTGAAAATTCTTTGAAATCCTTTGAAGTCGGTGGATATCGTTTACATAATTTCTTAAAACCCCCTTTAGAAGCTGTGAAAATCCTTGAAATCTCTTGAAATTCCTAAAAATTGCGTAAAATTTCCGAATTGCTTTAAATTCCTAACAATATATAAAAATCCGCTAAATCTTTTGATATTTTTCGAAATTTTCAATAAATTCGTGGATATACTTTGAAATCTTTGAAAATCTTTGAAATCTCAATAAAACCATTCTTTGGAATGCTGTGACTCTTTTTGAAATCTCTTAAAATCCCTCTAATCCGTTAAAAATTGTTGAAATACTTAAAAATGCCTGAAATCTTCAAAATCCCCTGAAGTTCTTTTAAAATTAGTGAAATCTCTTAAAATATATAGAAAAAGCGGTTAAAATCCTTGAAATATTTCGAAAACTTACGATATTCCTGGAAATCTTAAAATTTTATAAAAGTCCCTTAGAATTTTTAAGTTTGGTTGCAATTTTGTGAAATATCTCATAAAAATCACTTATTATTATATTAATTATTATTATTATTATTATTATTATATTATTATTATTATTATTATATTATTACTTCAAAATCGGCGAAATTAGCTTCAAATTTACAAAAATTAATTAAAATCCTTGAAATTCTTTGAAATATTTCAAAATCGCATGAGATGCTTAAAATCCTTAAAATCTCTTTTATATCTTCGAAATCGGTGGGAATCCCTTCACATTTTTAAAAATCTGTTAAATAACCTTTCAACTTCTAAAAAATATTTCGAAATCTTATAAGGTTCCTTGAAATCGCTTTTAATCTTTAAAATCCCATGAAAATCTCTAATAATCATTCAAAATGGGAAGAAATCTTTTAAAATTACTAAAAATTGTTTAAAATCCTTTGAAATTTCTTGAAAATTTAAAAATATCATAAAAATAACTTATATTCCTTCAAAATCGGCGAAAATAGCTTCAAATTTTTAAAAAATCAGTTAAAAATCCTTAAAATTCTTTGAAATATTTCGAAATCGCATGAGATGCTTAAAATCCTTAAAACCTCTTTTATATCTTCGAAATCGGTGGAAATTCTTTGATATTTCTAAAAAAATGATGAAATTCGCAAACTACTTCAAAATGTTATGAGATTCCTTGAAATCCGTAGAAATCATTTCAAATTTTTTAATAATATTTAAAATAATAATATCAAAAATTCAGTAAAATCTTTAAAATCCGGGGAATCTTCTTTAATCTTTTACAATCCCTTACAGTATATTAATATATTTTAAAAGCCATTGAAATTCCTTGAAAATACCTTAAAATCCTTTGAAATTCTATTATATCTTTTGAAATTTTATCGAAATCCTCTCAAATCCGTGGGTGTACTTTGAAATCTTTTTAAATATCTTAAAACTCGTGGAGCCATCGCAGAAATCCCTTTATGTCTCTTAAAATTCATTTAAAACTGTTAAAATTATTTGGAATCTTTGCAATTTTTTGAAATCTCAATAAAATTACCTGATATGCCTCAAATTAAAAATTCGTAAAAATACTTCTGTACCACATAAAATTATTTAACACCTTTTGAAATGCCGTGATCCTTTTTTCAGTCTCTTAAAATTCCTTAAAATTCTTTTAAAAATCGAAACTTCTAAATATTTTAAAATCTCTTTAAATTTACGAAATTCCATTAAAATTTGTTTTGAAATATTTCGAATTTCCAATTTCTTCAAACAAAAACTTCAAACCAAAATTTTCTTAAATCATTTAAAGTTCTACTCTATTTTTTTTTAATTCTTTTAAATCTTTTGAAATACTTTCTAATCACTAGAAATCTCTCAAATGTTTGAAAATCCCTTGAAATCTTCTTTACAATGAAAATAATTGATATATTGTTTATATATTGAGTAAAAAATAATACAATCTTACTTAAGAAGGGTCTAAATTAAAAAAAAAACCTTACGTAATTATGAAAGTTCCCTCTCTAAATTCATGATTGTACATTTTAACTTGAATCTTAAGAATAGAAGGCGAAACTCGAAAAAAAATCGAGCCAAGCTGAGACAAATGGTTAGACACAGAACCCTCAACCGGTCAGCAGTATCAGAAATTGCCAAATTCTAGCAAAAGTGAAAATTGTCAAAGAAAGCTCGCGATTTGCATGCAGCCATGAATTTCTGATGCTCGCCAATGTTTGTCTTAAAAGTCACGTTTTTACCTTGATGTGGTTGCGGCGGAAAAAGAAAAATGCGAAGGTGATACGCACAGAAAGACAGGCCCCTAGCTTTCCGAAATATCTTTCGGTGTTGTCGCTAATAATAAAGAAGAAAAGAAAAAAAACGATTTTTGGCACATTCCGCAATGCTATTAAGCATGACTATAGCCGACGAAACTTTCCTTCAATCTATCCGTTTTTCTTGTTGATAATTAGGAAGGTACTCGTATCTACTCGTGTATAGATAAATGCTTTACACATTAAGTGTATACGACTATTTGTGTACGAGCCAAGCCAAAACGATAGAGATATTCGTGTTTTTTTTAGGTCCGACGAATTTGAAGAGTTCTACTCAATGAACCGATTGGTATCTCACAAGGGCAGTGTCAGGTAGAAGTGTGAAATTCCTAGAACTTAATATCAGGTCTGAAAATGAATTAGGTGTCTTTATTTTTGATTTTTTGAAACTCCTGGTCAAATTTTTTATTTTTGCGGCCCTGAGGTAGTTTTAAAAGGCGAAATTTAAGCTTTAAATGACAATAATAATAGGTGGCGGTCTTGCGGACTTGACTTGAAAAATAATTAACAGGGTTGCTACAAGACCTGGAAGACTTGGAAAAGTCATGGAATTTTTAAAAAGTGTATATTATAGCGAATTCTATATTTGAAAATTGGAAAAGAAAATTTAAGGAGAAGGCAAATATGAGATAAAGTTTAAGAATTAAATGCAAAGAAAGGGAAGATTCAATGGGGAAAGCTAAAAGAACTGGAAGATGTGAACTGATAAAATTAAAAAAAAATTTAATATAGAAAATTTTATTAGTTCTTGCGATCTAAAAGTTTTATTTTAACTTTGTTAAAAAGTTAAGAGTTTTTTAAGATTAATATTATTGTCAAATGTAATCCTGATCTTTGCTTAAATAGTTAAAAGTTGTTGATAAACTATTATCATTGTATTATAATTGGTGACAATTCAATTTAATTTCAATGAGTTTAAAAAAAGTAGATCTGGAATTTTGTCAAAATTATACCCGGAAAACTTGGAAAAGTCATGGAATTTTTTAACCAAACTCATGTCGAAAAGGCTTCCGAAAAGGAATGTTTGAGATGCTGCGTTTCTTTGGATGGGTCCGCAGAGCCGCCACCTATTATATTGCGTTTTAAAGTTTAAGGTTCGCCCTTTAAAACTTTAGGATGGAGCCTTGAAATTATGCAATACGAAACATTGTCAAGCCTTTTTATCAATGAAAAACTCGCTTTTCCGCATAATTGTAATTTTCTCTAAAAAATGTATTTTTTTTTTAAATTTATTTATTTTTATTTGATAAGTATTTATATTTTGAAATAAGAAAATGAAAATGAATGAAAAGGTTTTATTAATAAAAATTTTCGTTTAAGATACTCATTTAAAAATATGTATATAATTTTTTGAACAAACTGATCAATTAATAATGTTCATGGAAAATGAATTTTTTGTGAAACAAGTTCGAAAAAGCGATTTTTTTATTGAATGGAAGCATTTAAAGTGTTTATTTTACATAAATTTAGTAGGAAGTTAAGTATTTAAACTTTTTAAATAAATAAAACGGAAACAAAATTGGAAAAAAGTTTTGACAGCGAGAATTGAGCGCGCAATTTTACGGTTAAAAACCCGGACGCTCCACCGCCCGAGCTACTCGGGCAATTGAAAGTTATTTTTTTTTAGTGGGTAGGACTCGCGGGGAAAATTTGAAAGGCGCCTTTCTTTAAAAATCGATTGAAATCCTTGAAATATTTCGAAATCCCTTGAAATCACATGAAATCTTCAAAATCTAACAGAAATTCCTGATAATTTTTCAAAATTGTGGAAATCTCTTCATATTAAAAAAAAAGCGGTTAATATTCTTGATAATCCGCGAATTTCACATTATTTCAAATTCCTAAATCCTTGAAATTGCTTCAAATCCACAAAATCCCTTTAAAACCCTTAAAAATCGAGGGAACTCTCTTCATAATTTAAAAAATGGATTAAAATCCTTGAAATTCCATAAAATATTTCGAAATCCCTTGAAATCTTCAAAATCTCAAAAAAATTCCTGATAATTTTTCAAAATCTTTGTAAATATCCCTTAAAATTTCTACAAAATCGGTTATAATCCTTGGAATCGCTACACATTTTGTAAATCTCATAAAAACTCCTGATAATCCTAAAAATTGTGGAAATCACTTCATAACAAAAAAAAAACGGTTACATTTCTTAAAAATACGTGAATTTCGAATTATTTCAAAATCTTAAATCCTTGAAATCGCTTCAAATCCACAAAATCTCTTAAAAATCGATGGAACTCTCTTCATAATTTTAAAAATGGGTTAAAATCCTTGAAATTCCATAAAATATTTCGAAATCTTAAAAGATTTCTTGAAATCGAAAATATCTAAAAATCGCTTAAAATCCTTGAAAGTTCGTGAAATATAAAAAAAAACTTATGAGATATTTTTTTGCATTTTATTTACTTATTTTTAAATAAGAAAATTAAGTTGTATTAAGAATGAAAATTTATTGTTCATATTCTCATTTTGAAATATGTAATACAAATTTTAAACAAAATGATAAATGAATAAACTTCATAGAAATAAATTTTTTGGCGATCAAAATTCGAAAAAGCGAGTTTTTCGTTGAAAAAAAGTATTTAAAACATTCTTTTTGCGTAATTTAAATAAATTCAGAAAGAAATTCAAAGTTTAAACACTTTAATAAGCAAAATGCAAAAAAAATTTTATGCAGCGAGAATCGAGCGCGCATCCCTCTGGCTAGAAATCCGGAAGCGCTAATGCCTGAGCTACTCAGGCAGTGAAAAGATATATTTTTCTTCTATGTATAAGTGGCTGGGAAAACTCGAAAGTCGTTTTTCTCGAAAATGGCAAAACATTATGTCCTAGGAATTTAAAAATTTTACTTTTTTCACCAATTTTCGTTTACTCTATATTTAATATACAATCAAAAACGCTATCTGACACTCCCTTTTGTCAAGCCAGAATGTATGTATTGTGTATGTACCTAAACCTATACGGGAAACAGGAAAAGAACGCGCCCTTCCCGTTTCTTTTTTTTTTGAGAAAGAGTCGAAAACCAAAATACTCCATTATGTCTAAGAAGAATATTTTTTAGCTATTAGCGAAAATCGAAGCATAGTTGTACTGTTATCGAAATCGCGTTAGCCAATTTTATGGTTGGTAGAAAAGGAAAACATAATTGTGATTTATTATGTTGGAGTACGGCGACAATGAATAATATAAAATTATATATAAATGAAAAAATATATTAAGGTTACGCATAATCTTATGTGTTCGATTGAAATTAATATAAAAACGAAAGCAACGAGCAAATTCGACTGGGCGATTTTGTTTAGAAAAGCAGTTGGAATAGAGGATCTCCTATGGAGATTTCTGCTTCGTTCGCTACGCTTCCATTCGTATTTCGTATTTGGCTTATTCGAATTTCTTCTGAAATTTTTGTATATGTGTAAATGTGAAATCATATTTCAATAGGCTTGCATTTTCATTGAAATACTTCCACGCATTTGAGCTTGCCATTGGTTATTCCTTTTAAAGGGCTAACACACAATATGATAGGTGGCGGCCCTGCTGACTTAACCTAAAAAATCATTAGTGAATACAATGGTGTCCGACAAGGAACGTTTGAGACCTTAGGACGGGAAAAATGCAATGTACACAATATAATAGATGGCGGCCCTACGGACTCGACGTCAAAAGTAATGAGCGAATACGACGGTATCCGACAAGGAACATTTTAGACAGTGCATTTGGACTCTATTGTATTGAAGAATTATTATTTTAGGTTAGGCCCGCATGACCGCCACCTATTAAATTGGGTTTGAAAGCTTAATATTCGCCCTTTGAAACTACTTTCAGGCTGGAAAAAATTCAAAAAGCAAAATATAAAATATAATAGATGATGGTCCTGCGGACTCACATAAAAATCGTTAGTGAATACAACGGTGTCCGACAAGGAACGTTTTAGAGAATGCATTCGCACACCATTGTATTCAATAATTAGTTATTAGTTTATGTCCGCAGGGCCGCCACCTATTATATTGTGTTTTAAAGTTTAAGGTTCACCCATTGAAACTACCTTACGGTTGGAAAAAATTCAAAAGGCAAAATATAAAATATAATAGATGATGGTCCTGCGGACTCAACCTAAAGAATCATTAGCGAATACAATGGAGTCCGACAAGGAACGTTTTAGACAATGCATTCGGAGGGCGTTGTATTCACTAATTATTTTTTAGGTTAGGTCCGCAGAGCCTCCACCTATTATATTTGTAGTCTTAATTTCTAAATGATCTTGGAAGTATTTGTTCTTTGGAAAGCTTGTATTAATTGGAATATTTTAGGCTAAGAATTCGCAAGGAACTACATTTGCCAGAAAAGCTTGTAGTTCTTCAGCAACGACACGTGTTTAATTTTTTTAATGTAGCCGATCGCTATTACGGTAATATAATTGTAAAACAATAATCGACGACACTTTTCTGTACTATGTTTATATATATACATACATATATAATAATAAGCTAGTATGCTTAAGGAGTGTAGAATAAACTACTATACAGTATTTATCGGGGATATTCTGTACCAAGAAAGTGCTATCGATGCAATCTCTTCGAGCCATACGAGTAAGTTCAGAGCTTTAGTCCCAATTTTATCGTTGCATTTACATTGCATTTACACTCTAGACATTGCTTTTAATTTATATCAGGTAGTATTGCTTTGAGTTCGTAACCGAATGGCCCGGACTCGAATCCTGCCGCTGGTATTTTTTTTATTACCACTTTTTATTGTAATTTACTATTCCATTTATTTAACTCAGCATTTTCTTTATTCTATTGAACATTTAGATTTTGGTTATTATTACTTTTTTAATGAGGTACAAATAAAAAATATAAAAAATAGTTGCGAGGTCGATTCTCGCTGCCAACATATTTTTCCAAAATTATTTTCCTTTTATTCATTAAAATGATAAAATATTCAAGTCTGCTCAATTCATTCACTTTCATTGTTTTTAAAACATAAATAAGAATTACATTATAAATGAATTATTTATTTAATAAAAAAATGTTGGGGTTTAAAATGTTTTTTCCAACAAAAATTGAATAATAAAAAATTGTAAAAAAAATGTCGGCAGCAGGAATCGAGCCCAGACTTTCCGGTTACGAACGCTGAGCGCTACCGCCTGATCTAATCGTATGTGCAAGTTCTCCTCGTTAATCTAAATTAAATCGTCAGTCAAAGAAGAATATAAAGTCAAAAAGGAATTTTATAAAAAGTTCTAGCTTCTTTAATTATTATTATTATTATGAAACAATCAGAAAGTGCTCCAAGAAATGAATTTGATCGAAAATTGTTTTCCGATTAATTTGTCAATTAAATTGTATTAATTATAAGATGAATTATTAATGTTCTTATCAACTTGTTGGATTGTCCTCGCATTACTGTTACTAATAATTGAAATATTTGAAATAAATGACAAGAATTTAATTAAAAATTGTTACATTAACTGTTATATATTATTTTATTATTTATTAATGTAGTATCAAGTATCAATCAGATGGTATATAATGATGATAGTATTTTATTTATTGTAAATATTGCAATTATTAATAACTTTAATACAGGAAATGAGTCCCCAGGCAACTCAACATGTTGAAAGCTGCTTTAATGTCACAGAATCAGAATATTTATAACTCGAAAGTCTTTCTCATTTTTTGAATTCGAATTTAATTTAAATTGAAGACTTTTTTAACTAATCATATGAAAATTGCGCTGTTTGCATGCGGAACTTTCCTCTTTTCAATAAGGATTCCCACCTGGACGAGGGTGATGTTGAGGAAATTCCGGATAGTACCGGACCACTAACTGATAAAGATCAGTTTTGTAAAATATTGCATTGATGAATTAATGTCCGTAGCTCCTCCTCCTCATCCTCCTTCTTGTCCTCCTTCTCCTAGTCATCCTCGTCCTCCTCCTCCTCTTCTTCAGCCTCCTTCTCCTAGTCATCCTCTCCTCATAATCCTCCGCAGTCTCCTCCTCATCTTCCTCCTCCTCCTCCTCCTCGGCCTCCTTCTCGTCCTCCATCTCCTAGTCATCCTCCTCATAATCTTCCGCACTCTCCTTCTCATCTTCCTCCTCCTCCTCAGCCTCCTTCTCCTCGTCATCCTCCTCATAATTCTCCGCAGTCTCCTTCTCATCTTGCTCCTCAGCGTCCTTCTCGTCATCCTCCTCATAATCCTCCTCATCTTCCTCCTCCTCCTCCTCCTCAAAATTGAATCTGACTTTGATTTCGGTCTTTCTCACGCGTTAATTTAATATCCACAAGACCTAATTACATTAACTGGGGCTCATTTAACGCAGAATTTAGGTAGATTTCTGGTGGTTAAAAGAAATAATTGTACCTATATTGCGAACGGCACTATTACCGTTCAAAGTCAAGGATGATTTTGAACAGGTCACGCGGTCAGTGGTCCGATATTTTAATATTTTTTCAACTACCAAAAACTACTTTCAAATAAAAAATTTCCATAACTAAATGTCCAATTAAGGAGAAACGGCGATGACAGCAATGCGAATGACACTCGTCATTGCGGGCAATGCGAATGACACTCGTCATTGCGGGCAATGCGAGTAGCAATCAATGGTTTCTTAATTTGGAGAGAGCATGCGTGATCAGTGATCACATCACCCCGATTGAGTACACAAGTGATACGCAACGAGAAAATTTCAGCACGCACACAATTAAAAAGCAGGCGCAATACTTTTACAATAATCTCTGGATTCTTATAAGTAGCTTTAAAGTCTACGAGAAACCTGTTACGTCCTCGACAGGAAAGAAGAATAGATTGAATGGGAATTATTTGAATCGGAGAATTTCAAAATTCCGATTAATGCTAATTTCGGTCTCCCGGGTTACGAAATTTTTAATCAACCCTATAAATTTAATCATTTCAATCGGTCACTGTATACTCATTACCGATTCAGACCAATTTTATTGAAATATTTCTTTTTGTTTTTAATCGGGACTATTGGAAAACCGGCTGAGTTTATGAAATTTTAGACAAATCCAGTAAATATTCCGATTCAAGAAACCAAAATTCTTTTGAAATGGCACGTGAATCGGCATTCTTAAATTCTCTGATTCAAGTAATTGCCATTCAATCGATTCTTTTTTTCTCGGCAGTGTGTTTAATTTTTTTAATAGACGCTCGAGAATAATGTTTACTTTTTTTATATGATACATGTCTTCGGTACTCGTATAATATAGAAAAACTGATTCAATATGCAATGGTCGTTACAATAAATATACTGTAATTGTATTATTATTATTATTATTATTACTATTATTAATAAATTTGTAGTAAAACTGTACAGAGTCAAATAAATCAAAAAGTTTCGTAAATCGATTGTACGGCCTTGAAAATTTTTATTCGATTACCTCTTATTTAGGATGACCACCGAACCGGGAAATGATTGGGAAAACTTGGAAAATTGCATTAAATTGATTTTGTGACTGGGAATTTTACAAATTTTCGGAAGAGAAAGATATGCAATCACTTTAAATATTACAAATTTCATATTACGTGCAGAGGCCTTGGATTTATTATTTTGACTGTTTTCAACGAATTTTTAACCAAGAAAGATTTTTCAGTGAATTAAGCAAAATAAAAATTACAAGCCAAAATTTAAGATTTCAATAGAACAGTTGAATTTTCGAACCAAGCAGGTAAATTTTCTACCAGAAAAGAAGAATTTTCAACTGAATACATAGATTTTTCACCAAAAAGATGAATTTAAAACCAAGAAGAAGAATTTTATAGCAGAAAAGAAGAATTTTGAACCAAATACATCAATTTTTTACCAAATAGTTGAATTTGTGACCAAAGAAGATAAATTTAATGGTTAAATTTTTACATAAAAAAGTGAATTTTCAACCGAAAATAATCTGCAAAATTTGAAATGTTTAAAAAAGGTTTTTCAAATAAATTGAAGAATGAACAACAACGAAAGAATGATTTTTTAACCAAATATTTCTACTTTCATTTAAGTAGTTGAATTTAAAACCAAGAAGATGAATTTTCTGCCAGAAAAGACGAATTTTCAACTATATACACACATTTTTATAGAAAAAGAGGAATTTTAAACCAAGAAGTTTCTAGCAGAAGATAAGAATTTTCAACCAAATAAATAAATTTTTCACTAAAGAGTTGAAATTTTAACTAAAGAAGATAATTCTAATAGTTAAATTTTCACATAAAAATTAATTTTCAACAAAAAAAAATGTACAAAATGTGAAATTTTGAAAAAAAGGGTTTTCAAATAAAATGATGAATCAATAACCAAAAAAAAAGGAATTTTTATCAAAATAGTACTAATTTCATTGAAGCAGTTGAATTAAAGACCAGGCAAATTTATTTTTTGTCAGAAAAGAAGAATTTTCAACTATATACATACATACATTTTTAAACATAAAGGTGAATTTCACACACTAATTGAATTTTCAGCTAAAGAAGATAAATTTTCAAGCAAACATGGAATAGTTAAATTATCAGTTAAAAAATTAATTTTCAGTTTGAAAAATTAGTTTTTAAACAACAAAATTCTACAAAATAGCGAAATTTTGAACAAAAAAAGGTTTTTCAAAGAAAATCATGAATCAAGCAACAAGAACAAAAATTTTAACAAAGTAGTTCCACTTTCAACTAGGTAGTTGAATTTAAAACCAAGAAGTAATCAATTAAGTTAATTTAATTTAATTAATTTAATCAATTTAATTATCCGCCAGAAAAGAAGAATTTTCAACGTATACACATTTTTCACAAAATGTTTAAATTTTCATCTAAAGAAGATAAATTTTCAAGCAAACATGGAATAGTTACATTTTCAACAACAAAATCTTCAAAAATATGAAGTTTCGAATAAAAAAAGGATTTCCAAGTAAAATGATAAATAAAAAAATTTTTTTTGAACACAGTATTTCCACTTCCAACTAAGTAGTTATTTATTAAAATTTTTTAATTAATTAAATATATATAGTAATTAATTAATAATTAACTTAATTGATTAAATTAAAATTTTAAAAGCCATTTATCTGTTTAAAATCAAAGAGATTAATTTCCTACCAGAAAAGAAGAGTTTTCAACAAAGTAAATATGTTTTTTACGAAAAAGATGAATTTTCAACAATATAGTTCAATTTTCAATAAAAAATAAATTGATATTCAGGATAGGAAATACATCCAACCAAATATTTAAATTTCGAACCAAGAAGATAAATTTTCTACCAGCAAAACAGAATTAAAAACAAAATAGTTTAATTTTCAATAAAAAAAGTTGTATTTGAAGAAAGAAAAAAAATTCATCCAAATAGTTCAATTTGGAACCAAAAAGATTAACGTCTTACAAGAAAAGAATAATTTGTAAGAAAATAGATAAATTTTTCACCAAAAAGATGAATTTTCTACAAAATACTTTAATTTCTATTTAAAAAAACTTGTATGTGAGCAAAGAAAAAATTTCAACCAAA
>JAWWLR010000166.1:27323145-27337530 GCA_035041075.1 Acraspis erinacei | reverse complement strand
CAAAAAATGATTTTTCATTTGAAATAACAAACAATTGAATTCAACCAAAAAATTCCAAGAAAACAGTTGAATTCTAAACCAAACAAGATTAATTTTCAACCAAACATGTGCATTTTCGACCGAAGCAGATGATTTTTCAAAACAATGAGATTAATTTTCTAAAAATGGAATAAATACATTTTTAACCAAACAGATAAATTTTCCACAAAAAAAATGAATTTTTATCAATTAGTTTAACTTTTCACCATGCAGTTAAGTTTTTGATAAAAAATGACTATTTTGTCAAAATAGTTAAATTTTTAACAAAATAAATTAATTTTTATCGTAACAGTAAATTTTTTAAACAAGCGAGATATATCCGAACCAATAATATAATAGTAGACTTTTCAGCCAAAAATAGTCGGATTTTCTTAATGGATTTTATGATTTCATTTTACATTTAAGCAAAAAAAAAAACGAGAAACAGGATGTTTCTTAAAAACAGGGAGAAGAAGTATAATTATGTTTAAAAAAGGGAAAAGGGAGGAATAAGGAGATGAGTGAAAAGTCTAAAATATGAAAGTGCCTTTTAAATTTATTGTCCCAATTATAAATTAAAAACAAGTGAAATTCACGGCCGGTATTAAAACATATGTAATAATTAGGACATCTTTTTCAGAGATAAGTCCTTCGTTTCAATTATTATTAAATTTGAGAAGAAATAACCTGATGAACGCTAATATTTTAATGAAAATGAATTTTAGATTTAATAGTTCAACTGTTTTTTCAAAAATTTGATGGTCTCATTAAAAATTGGACTGTTTTGTTTATTTGGGAAGGGTGGTTGTACTTTTTTTGCGTGATTCTAATTGTAATCTACGTTTTCATAAAAAAATATATTCTTGTGCCCTGATAACTATTTTCTAATTCATAAATGTTATAAGGGCAGAACATTTTTATTTCTTCCTTTCGTCTTCTATACTGAAAAATTCGAAAAAGCCTAAAAAAGGTAATGGAAATCTATACAGTTTTGTATATTCTTTGCAAATTTATGGGAATCAATGAAATTTTTGGAAATTTAGGAAAATTGGTGTAAGTTTTTGAAGCTTTGTTTTAATTGATGAAAAATGGAGAATTGTGAAAACTTGTGAAATTTAGAAACCTGCGAAATTGACCGAAGTTTGGTGGGACTGACGTAAATAGACTCTCCACCTTACGAAGTCTGGCAAATTATGCTCATGATGTCAACTCGCAAACACATTTCTCGCATCAAGTCGGTAGTTAGGCGTACAACTTTATACAATAAATAATAAAAACAAGAGAGCAGCCTTAGAATGGATTGAAACTTTGGTTGACAAAAGGCATTAATTCAGTAAAGGCAAAGTTTCAGACGCTGAGTGGAGACGGGGTGCTTGAAATGCTAGAATGTGAATGATCTTAAGGAAACAAAGAAAAAGGAATGCGACATTAGAGTAATAAAAAATGGCAAGTTAGAAAACGGACTCGAGCTATGGTCAGTAGTATGTAGTGATAGGATTTTTTTTCAAAAATTCAACTGCTTTTTTGAAAGTTTAACTACTTCGTATAAAATTCATTTTATTTTTTGTTGAAAATTCATCTGGTTAGTTAACAATTTAGCTTCTTGTTTAAAGAATCATCTTTTTTGAGTAAAGTTTAATTGTTCATTATTGATCGCGCCTTAAAAAATATAATTAAATTTTGAACAAAGGAGACCAAGTTTTAACCAAATTGTTGAAATACAGAAAAAATGAACTTTCAGGGAAGATTAATTTTCTAACAAATATGACGGTTTTTGACCAAATGTATGAATTTTCAAGCAATAACGTTAATATTCAACAACAACAATATATAAATTTTCAACAAAAAATTGAATCCTCAAGCAAAAAGGATACTTTTTGAATAAATTGTTTGATTTTCCTTAAAAAAATATGAACTTTACATAAAATATATAAAATTTCAACCAGATTGTTAAATTATCAACCAAATAGTTAAATTTTCAACCATGAACGGTAATTTTCTCCAAAAATACTAATTTTCAACAGAAAAATTTAATCCTCAATCGAAAAGGCGAATTTTCAACTAAACAGTTGACCTTTGAATAAAAAAAAATACTTTTTCAAATGGATTATTTAACTTTATATAAAAAAATATAAATTTTAAATAAAATACATAGAATTCAAACAAAATAATTGATTTGTCTAGCAAGGAGATTCATTTTCTATGCAAAAAGGCAAATTTTTATGAAAATACATGGATTTTCAACCAAATTGTTGAATTGTCGAGCAAGAACGTGAATGTTCAACAAAAAACGCGGACTTTTAACCAAATATATTAATTTTTCACCAAATAGTTAAATTTCCAAGCAAGTAGATTAATTTTCTAGGCACAAACACGCATCTTTAACAAAACATTGAATTTGCAACCAAATAGTCGAATTTTCAACTAAAAAAGATACATTGTTAACCAAAAATGGAATAATTATACAATCAATTGAAAAAGTTAATGTTTGACTAACCTAAATCGAATTTGAAAAAAATAGTTGAATTTTGAACCAAAAAGATACAACCTTCAGTTTTAACAAAGTCATTAGTTATATTTTAGTTCAAATTTCAATCGAGTACTATTTGAATGTTTAACAACAACAACATTAATTTTCAAATAAGGAGTTTAATTTTCCACAAAAAAAATAATACGAAAAAATATATCAAATAGATGAATTTTATACAAGAGTAGTTGAATTAACTATTTAAAAAAATCATTGTTTCACAAAATTATGGAATTTTTAATAAAAAAATCGATTTTATAACAAAAAATATGAATTAAAAAAAATCCCGCTGAAAAAGACAAATCTTCAACATACTGCGTAAATTTTTAACAAAAGAAGAAGCATTTTCAACAAAAAAATGGAAACAGTTTGATATTTTATAGTTTTAAATATTCAAGAATTTAATATCGAGAAATGGTTTTTTGACAATATAAAACATTTTATTGGCTTTTAAATAAATGTCTGCCTGCCAATTTGAATATCCTCACTTTAAAGAAATATTCATTCCAATTAATGGCACATTCAATTGAAACAAGTCATTCATTTGATTAAAAATTTCCATTTTGCTTCCTAACAGAGAGTGGTTTGTAATTACCTAAATTTTCAAATAAATTTTTTTGGCATATTTCGATATAATTGGACCCCAGGATTTCGAAAATTCAATTTTGTTAAATGTCCATGTGTGTGTTTACCTTTTTTCTATTCCCCATGTCTCGAAAACTATAAGAGCCATAATAGGATTTTGAGCTGGGTCGGCCATTTGAAAACAGTTTTTTTTCGTTTAGACATTTAAAAAAAATCCATTTTTTATATGAGACAATTTTGTTTGATAATAAAAATACAGCAAGATGATATGAAGCATATTTTTTGCATCTTCAAGATGCATCGACCAACCTATTGTTGAAACATGGATGACCCACCAATACGAACCTTTTATGACCTCTTGTCATCTAGTAATACCGATATATAAATTTAAAAAAAAATGGTTTATCTTACTAATATGAGGAAAACTTATTATTTAATATTTGGCATTCAACAGTAATGTATATGATATATATCTGTTCGCATCTTCGAGGTGCATCGCTTGGTCAATTGGAGAACCTAATATGACCTACCAATATCGTTTATAAATTTCTTAACAAAATTATTTAATTTGTTTTTAAGAGGATTATTTAAAAATAGGAAATATAAGAGTATTTTATTTTATGTAATTGTTCGCGTATTCGAGATATTGACGCATTGCCCAATTGACGAACCTTTTATTTTTGAATTTAGAATATAACAGTACCGTAAGTTAAAAAATTGTTCATTGTAACGGAATTTTCTTTAAATAAAAATATAGGAGGATTTGTATTTTATATAATTGTTCGCGTCTTCGAGACTAGAATATTGGCGCACATTCGATCATTCTTGATCAATCAATAACGACTTTTAACGTTTAAAAAAAATTACATTGTTTGTACGAAGAAAACTTTTGTTTTAACCGAAGGTACCGAGAGGCACGATTAGCGCATACAAAAGTGAACTGGCTTCTGGACTATAAGACGAATTGTGGAATATCGAGTTGTTCGATAAGATTTTTCTCACAACACTCTCTCGCTGCACGTCAGTCGCTTTGCTTTCCGTCTGGAGTCGCGATCGATATCGGCCACTCTCTGTGTAATCATTACGGCATTGTGAGAAAATACGTTTTTTGAGCTTCTACCTCGCGATCCTTCATTTTTCGCATTTTCGAAAAGATAAGGCAGACATGCCGTTCTTCAAAAAGCTCAAGAGATTTTCCCGCCATAAAAGTAAGTAGAAAGAATTAATGGTGCACGATCTATTCTTTCCTCGGTTCATTCTCAATTTTTACATTAAAATTATTATTATTTTTTTCTTTTAATTTTAAAGTCCGTGAGGTGAATTAAATAATGTATTATTGCATTTTATTATATAATATATGAGGAGTAAGCGAACAAAATGTGGTGAATTAAAAAAAAATTCATTAATGGTTGTTTCTGTCTATTTGGAATAAGAATTCAGTTGAAAATTTCTTCTCGATTTCAACGTCTATCGATAAAATAATTTTTTGTTTAAATTTAATGTAAAAACTTTGTAGGATTAATAAATACTTTTCTATAATTCTCTTATATAATTTTACAAAAATTAAAAATTTTATTTTTAAATTTGAAAATATAAACATGTATAAAATTATCTTCTGATTTCATATATAAACAAGAAATTGTAAATTTATAATATCATTAGTTGCAGATTTTCTCACTGACGCAATATGTTTTTAGAAGAAATTAGGCGACACTTGTTTTTTCGATTCAAAAGAAGAAAATTATGAATTTTTTATTTTAACTTGTATAGTTTTTGAGATAAAGCAGACATTACAATTTTGGTTATATTCAACTTTTTTCTTTTAAAATTCTAATCTTTTTTTGATTGAAGATTAAATTATTAAATTCTTCCTGGAGAATTCATTTTTTTATTGAAAAGACAACTACTTGGTTGAAATTTTACCTATATTGTTTGTCCAAAATCACTTTACTGTTTAAAGATTTGACTATTTAGTTAATTATTCCATTTTTGGTTGAAAATCTATCATTTTTTAATTAAAAATTCATATTTTGGTAAGAAAGTTCATGCATTTTAACAAAAATAAATCTTATTGGTTAAAAATACAATTTTTGGACAAAGTTTGACTATTTTGTTAAAACTTACTTTCTTTTTGGTTGAAAATTTAATGTTTTGAACTCAAAATTTAACTATTCCGTTTTTGGTTAAAAATTGATTGTTTTTAGTTAAAAACGTCCTTTATTTGGTTAAAAAGGAATTTTTTGTTTAAAATTGAACTGTTTTGTTGAAAATTCGTTTTAGTTGAGAATTCACCTATTTGGTTGAAAAATGAATTTTTTGTTAAATATTGAACTATTTTGTTGAAATTTTTTATTAAAAAAATTAATTTTTTAAACTGAAGACAACTATTGCATTTTTGGTTGAAAATTGATCTATTTAGTACTTACTTTATTAATTTATTTAGTATTTTTCTATCTATTTTCATATTTAATTAAAAATTTATATTTTTTGGATGGAAATTCAACCATTTGGTTAAAAATTCACCTATTTATGTAGTTGAAAATACATCTTGTTAGGTTGAAAGTTCAATTATTTGATTGAAAATTTAACTATTATGTTAAAATTTAATGATTTTTTTGAAAATTCAAATATTTGGTTAAAAACTAGAAAGAATGGTGTTTTTTAAAGGAAATTATGCGACGTACCTTTTTTTTAAACACAGATTTTTAATTTAAAATCTTTCTAAATCGGTTGGAAAATTGGAAAAAGATACAAAATAAACAAAGTGGCGACGATTTATTTTCAAAATATAAAAACGAAATTTCAACAAAAAACAAGCACCTATAAATTTGAGTCAATTTTTCTGTTGAATTTGACCTTCATTAGGGAAGAATTTTTTCATAAAACCAAATTTTTGGATTTTTCTTGAAAACAGCGAAAGATATAATAAAATTTAAGATAATGTTTTCTTTCGAAATCTAGAAAATGTCTACAAAAATGAATCTTGCACTTTTGCATAATAAATATTCATTAATGCTAAAATAAATAAAATAATAAATTATCGAGTAACATTTTTTCGAATTACATTTTTTTAACTATACTGAGAGCGTTTTCTTCTTCTGTACATTCCATAGCTTTTTCTTATAAAGATCTCCAGTGTAGTTAAAATAATACACTTTGGAAAAATTTCGCTTATTAATTTATTATTCATAAGGTTATTTAATTAAAAATAAATAACTAGGTAATTCTTTTTGCGGTTTTTTATTTAGGAAACTTTAAAAAATATGTTTTAATTTATAGAATTGTAAACAACATGAAAGCTTGACGTTTTTTCATATTCTGTTATTTAATTTTTAGTTTTTTTAGTTATTAATCTAGCTTTTTTAAATGTTTCAGTTTTTAAAAATTAAAATATTTATTTATTTATATAATTATGTCGAACACAAAAATTGAAAATTTTTCAATTTTTATAGTTTCTAATTTTGATTTTGCTTTGATTTCCTTTTTAACTTTTTCAGCTGTTAAATAAAACAATCGCTTTATGTTAAATTTTATTTTTTCACTTGCACAAGTTTTATTTTAAACAAAACATAGAACCAAGACTTTGTTCAAACGTTTAATTTTTCAATTAGTTTAATTGTTTTTGGTTCAAAACAAAACAGTCTTTCTTGGAAAAAAATGTTTTTCCAGTGTAAGATTTTATTTCTGCTATATTCATTAAAAAGCTTTTATTTGTTTTTTATTTTCTGCTAATATAAGCAAATCATATAAATCCAATCACGCTAAACCATTTTTGATAGCGTGAGATTTTTTCCTTTTCATTGAACCTTTTTCAAATTTTCCGACGGATTTTGAAAAAGGACGGTAAAGCTTACCATTATTGAAAAAAAAATAATTTTTATGTCTAAATTGCACCAAAAACTGTGTATACTATATTCACATTTTTTTCTGGAAAAAGTGATGTCAAAATTCAAATATTAATACCTTTTTGGAAAATATTTTGTTCTCAAATCGGAAAAATACGTGTCGCATAATTTTCTCTAAAAAAAAACATATTTTATTGCTGGGCTCTTCTGCTACTGATTTGAAATAGATTCGATCATAATAATATGGCATTTTAATTTTTGTGTCGATCAATCGATTTCAATCCTCAATATATTGTAGCTTAAAATCGCTTGATCTACTTAAAATTATGTCGAAATTAGCTTACATTATTCTGTGATAAGTTGTATCGATTGTTTATATTTGAATAAATGATCAGAATTTGTATAGAGTTCCAAAGGGAAATAAAATATTTCTGAAGAATAAGAAACTCTTGCAAAATAATTTCTCTTTGAAAAATGGTCTGACTCCGCATAAAACCATTGGAAACTCAGTTGCTCTCATGCATCAGAACGGAAGAAATTTCGTATTCCTCTCGCGTATATAGTTATCTGAAGAGAAAACTTTGCCTTGTGCTAAATTTTAAATAAAAATCTCGATCACAAGAAATGTATACGCAAATAATATTGCTACCTACTCAAAATGCAAATTTTATTTAAAAAAAGTTGTCTTAAATCATGTCACATATTCTTTTTAGACCTTAGAATCATAAATTGCTCGCAGTAAATAATTATCAACAATTGTCTCCTTTTTTTCGGTTTGTAATTCATTTTAATTATAGATCTAAAAGCTCCTTTCACCCATAGAATTGCGTCTATTCGAACCCCAGTAATCATTAATAAGTGCCCATGTTTTAATATTAAATTCTATACGGTTTTAAAGTATGATAATGCACCTGTCTAGCCAGTTCGGCATGTTCTTATCTGATTATTTTCTATTCAGAACACTCTTTTTGTCGCATGTATTTTTTATTTTCAAGTATTAGCACTGAAAAAACGATTGACTTTTTGTCCAAAATTGTTTTTTTTTTTATGAAAACAAATTTTTCTAATTGAAAATTTAATTATTCCGTTTTTTTATAATTCATCCTTTTTCGTTGAAAATTCAACTACTTATTTGGAAATTAAACTATGTACTTTGATAAAATATCATTTTATTGGTTGAAGATTTAACTATGTTATTGAAAATTTGTTTATTTTCGTTGGAACATTAATTCTTTTAACTTAAAATTGAACTATTTTATTTTTGGTTGAAAATTTCTCGTTTTAGATGAAAATTCAACTATTAATTTTTATATCGAGAATTTAACGTGATTGGTTAAAAATTCAACTACTTTGGTTGAAATTGGAACTACTTTTTTGTAAATTAATTTTATTAGAGTGAAAATGTAATGTTCTAAATGGGTTGGTTTTAGCTGAAAATCCAACTATTCGGTTGTAAAATTAACGTAACTATTTGATTGACAATTAGTCGTATTCGATGAAATTGCAACCTACTTTTTTGGAAGTTGAAAAATTTCATTACATATTAAATTTTTGGTCGAAGTTTGGACTATTTTCTTTTGAACTAATGTTTTTTTGTTGAAAATAATTTTTTTATAACTGAAAATTAAACTGTTCCGTTTTTTTAAAACTCGTCTTCAGGACTGATAATTCCACTTTTTTGTTCAAAAATCGCCTTTTTCGTTAAAAGTTCTATTATGTCGGTAGGAAAATCGAGTATTTGGTTAAAAGTTAAATTTTTTTTAATTCGTCTAAACATTGTTCAACATTAATTTTACCATTTGAAGATTTAATTTTTTTTTGTTTTTGGTTCGTTAAAAATTAATTTTTTTAACCCTAAATATAACTGTTCCATTTTTAGCCGAAAATTGACCTTTTTTAGTTAAAAATTGATCTTTTTAGTTGAAAATTCATCGAATTTGTGTAAAATTCATATAATTTATTGAAAATTAGTCGTCTTGTTGGAATATACCACTAGAATTTTGAAAGAAACTATTTGGTTTAAAATAAATTTTTCGTCGAAAATTTATCTGTTTTTTTTTTAAATTCATCTTTTTGGCTTGAAAATTTCAATTGCTTGTTAAAAAATCGTCTCTTGAATTGAAAATTCGATTAATTTGGTATAAAATTGAACTATATGGCTGAAAATAACCTTTTTGGAAAAAACTTCGTAGTTTCGAGTTAAAAATTCAACTGTTTTGTTCAAAATCTATTTTTTTATGATTCATAATTTTCTTTGAAAAATTATGTGCTTTAATTGACATTTCTTGAAAATTTACATATTTTTTTTAACATTCTTTTTTTTAATTGAAAATTAATTGTTTTTAACTGAAAATTTAACTATTCCATGTTTAATTCAAAATTTAACTAGTTTATTTGAAAAAACATCTATTTAGTTGAAAATTTATCTTTCTTGATGGAAAATTAAATTATTTGGTTGCAACTACATCTCGGTAGGTTGAAGATTCAACTATTTGATCAAAAATTCGAACTTTCTGTTGAAAATTGAACTATTTATTTACAAAGTCATTTTTTTAGTTAAAAATACATCTTTGTAGGTTGACAATTCAACTATTTATTTAAAAATTCAACTATTATAATGAAAATTTAATTATTTTATTGAAAATTTAACTGTTGTTAAAAAATATGCTTTTGAACAACAATTTAAAAGTTTCTTTGAATTTCGTCTTCTAGAAAGAAAATTCGTCCTTTTAGATTTAGGATTCTCTTAAAGTTATTTTTTTGTTGAAATTGAATACTTTTTTGTTAAAAATTCAAATATTGTGTTGTAAATTCAATATATTTCGACTTAAAATTTAAAGAATTGTATATCAAATTAAATATGTTCCATTAATTTAAATAAAAATAATTTATTTCCCTTTTATTCCGGTATTTTCTCGAAAAATCACCCTCTTTTCCCCTATTTTAAGAATATTTTGGACTGTGAAGTCTCTATGTATATAGTCTAATGAAAAAAATTTATATTATGTATCAAGGGCGGAATGAAGGCAATTGACTTCCACGATCGTTTATCGCCTTTCATTTATGGTGCATAGAGTCCTTTTTGTCCATAACCTACGTCTAAACTTTTCCTTTGAGGGAATGTGTAGCGGGTGTAAAGTAGTCTTTTTCGCCCGCAGACTGAAGCCGTGGGCGCAAAGTCGCATTTTCCGCCCGGCTTCTCCACCGGGCGGAAAAATCCACTTTGAGCTCACTTTACATGCACCAAAAAATATACTTTCGGTACAAGTTGACAGTAACTGATTATATTGATCCACCTTTCGCTATTGTTTCCCTTTATTTCCGCTTCTATAAAGTACGGCCGCTTTGATCTGATGGATTCTTTTTATGTCACTGATAAGGGGAATTTAGTGGCAAGTAGAACCTTTTGTTCCTTTTAGTTGAGGTGTGGTTGCCGAAGATAGCCTTGTTTATGTCAAGCATATATATTTTATACCCCTAAGGCTCATCGAAAGTATTTCTAAGACTGAAAAAAATTGAAATACAAATTTTTAAAAATTAGATTATTCGTTGAAAAAATCAACACAGTCAAAAAATCAACAAAATTTAAATACACATACTGACGAAACGATCATTTTAATATATAATTTAAACTTTAGCGCGCCGCAAGGGACTTACTATGAATTTTTAATATTGATTTTTCATCCTCGTACAATAATATTATTCAATCAAAGTTTTCTTGTATCTTTTACGCAACTCAATAACTAAAAAGTAAATACCTATTTTAAAATTAAAAATTGCATTTTTTTAGAAAACGTGCCGCTTGAATGATAATAAAACGTGCTTCTCCATTTTCACAATACCTAATTCTAGTTTTTAATTCATTTTTGTTTTGTATCAGTTCAGTAAATCAGTTAATACAAATTAAATTTCCCCTTTTTTTTAATTGAAAATTGGGTTTTTTATCACTGTCCAAATTTGTTTTCATGCCCAAACTTGCTCCTCGATCGAAAATATAATACCTCGCTACATTTTCTCTGAACCTAATAATGTTTTTTTTAGCAACTTAAAAGTTGAAATAAGATTCCAAAATTTTGAAATTTAAAAATAGGATTTTTTATTTTAGAAAATGTGCCCATCGAGCGAAAAAAACTTTTCTGTCCATTTTCTCAAAACCTAATACTGTCCTTTATTCATACTTTTCTCGTGTAAACTCGGTAATGCGGTTGCGAAAAATTGAATTCCCATTTTTTTTTAAATTGAACAATGTGTTTTTGTTACTTTCCAAATTTAAAAAACGTGTGTCTCGAGCTACAAAAATTTTCCCTCCATTTTGTTAGAAGCTAATAATGTTTTTTAATCAAAAATTTATTGTATTTTTTTAGCAGCTCAATATATAAAAAGTAAATTCTCACTTTTGTTAAATTAAAAATTTGATTTTTTATTTGAGAAAAATTTCCCGTCGTGCAAAAAATATCTCCCCTCTATTTTGTCTAAACCTAAGATTATTTCTTAATGAGACGTTTCTTGACCTAATTCGTGAACTCAGTAGCTAAACATTAAATTTTCAACTTTTTAATTTAATTAAAAATTTGAATGTTTGACAAAGTCCCAATTTTTTATCAAGTCCAAACGTGCTCCTCGTACTAGAAAAACATTCTTCCTCCATTTTCTCGGAATCTAATCATATTTTTTAATGAAACCTCGAGTGTATCGATTCAGCAACATAATAGATAAAAAAGAAATTTCTCACTTTTATCAAATTAAAAATTGGATCTTTTGTTATCGCCCAAAATTGAAAAAACGTACGCCTCGAGCGAAAAAATTTCCCGTTTCATTTTCTTGAAACCTAATATTGTTTTCAATCAAACTTTTATTGTATCTTTTTAGCAATTCAAAAGATGAAAAGTAAATTGTCACTTTCTTAAAATTAAAAATTGGATTTTTTATTTGATAAAATGTGTCATCGAACGAAAAACAAATCTCCCTCCATTTTTTTAAAGTCTGATACTATTTTTTAATAATACTTTTCTCGTACCATTTCGTCAACATAACTGCTAAAAACTAAATTCTCAACATTTAAAATAATTATAAATTGGCTTTTTTATCACCGTCCAAAATGTTTTTTATCATGTCCAAACGTGCCCCGCAAGCGAAAAAAATTCCCCCTCTATTTTCTGAAAACCTGATACTATTTTTTAGTCAAACTTTTCTTCTGACAATTGCTCAAATCAATAGATAAAAATGAAATTCTTACTTTATTTTCAAATTGAAAACTGTTTCTTTTATTTGAGAAAATGTGCCCATCGAGCGGAAAAAATCGCTCTACATTTTCTTAAAATCTAATACTAAATAGCTGTTAATCAAACTTTTTTTGAACCAATTCGTCAACTAAATAGCTAAAAATTAAATTCTCACTTTATTAAAAAATTGAAAAAAGGCTTTTTTAATTAAGTCCTAGGTTAAAAAAACGCGTTCCTAGAGAACATTTTCCAATCGATTTTCTCATCGTTCAATTTAGCACTGATTTATCTCAAAGCTGCGTTCTCATTTTTTTAAATTCATTTTATATGAAGATTTTTGTCTCCTGCAAAATTTTGAAAAAGTTTCAATTATAAGAAAATCCACTATTAAAAATGAGCAAAATAAAAATAATTTTTAAAATATTCTTGACTATGGTATACTTAAATTTTGACAAGTAATTTATCGGTTGGATTACAAAAATCAAATCGTTTATCATTAATTTATTTTATCATTAATATTATTATTTACGTACATAAATCACATTAAGTGATCAATTTAAGCAATCCAGTTGAAAAATACAGCATTGTACACTTTGATCATAAGTAAAATGGGATACAAGAAAATCAGTAATGCGTAGGAACGAGCGAAAGATCGATCTTTGACCAGTTTAACACGCGGAAGTGCAATGCGTTAGTGGGTCAAGTTCAGTTTATATGAAATTGCAACACGTTTCGTTATACTCTATATTGTGTCACCACACGATATAATTAGTAATTGATCTTTTACTAGAATTTATCGTCATCGAACTCTTTCAAATAAATTTAATTCTTAATTTGGTCACGATACTTACGATCGCTTTCACTCACAAAAAGATTTCGTTTTAATTAAAGAAACCGTCTCATTAACAGAATTTGTTTCATTTAAGAATAAATCAATTCAAAATAAATAAAATCATTTTAATTAAAAGAAAAATGTTAATTGAAAAAAAAACATTTTTTGAACTGAAGTCACTAAAAAACCAAAATTTTAACAGACTTTATATTAAACAGCTGGTTGTTTACTGTTATACCTAGCACATTAACTGTAAAAAAACTATTTGTAGTTTACGTAATAATATTAGCAGAAGCTAGTGATTTTAGTATTATTTTTATTTACTGTATACATACATAAATGTGGAACCTTATTGAAATTATTTTTAGAAAATAAAATGTGTTAATAACTATAGATATTTAGTTTTAAAAACATGCAATTGTCTCATTTTTTCAGGGCTCAAAATATTGTTTTTTTTTTAAATTGGTTTTGTGGGATTGAAAATTCAACCACTTGATTTAAAATTTTTATTATCTTGACTACAAATTACGTTTTTTTCTCTAAAATTTAACTATTTGTTTAAAAATGTATGTACTTTGTTAAAAATTCGTCTTTTCTTTAGAACATTTTTTTTATTTAAATAAAAAATGCAACTGTCTGATTGAAAACTAATGTCTACTTAAGTTGTAGATTTAAGTATTTTGTTGAAAATCCATCTTTTTTGGTTAAATTCAAATGTATTTAATTTAAAATTAAAATCCGTATTGACTAATCTATCAACTATTAAATTTTTCGTTGACAATTTATATTTTTTGTTGAAAATTCATTCTTTTTTAGTTAAAAGTCAATGTTTTTTTAACTGAAATATAACTATTTGGTTGAAAATTCTGGTATGGGTGGAAAATTCAATGGTTATGTAGAAAATTGATATTTTTGGCTTGAAAATTGAACAATTTGGAAGAAATTAAACTTTTTCTTAGAATTTTTTTAAATTGAAAATTATTTTTTCATTGAAAATTGAATGATACTAGTCTTTGTTAAAAACTGATATTTTTAGTTAAAAATTTCAAATATTTGGTTGAAAATGTATGTGATTCATTGACAATGCCTCTTTTATGGTAAAATTTTTTAACTGTTTAGTCAAAAATTGATGTACTTTGTTAAAGATTTATATTTTTCTTAGAAAAATTAATCCTTTTGTTAAAAATTTAGCTATTCAGTGGGAAACTGAACTACTTTGTTACAAATTGTTTTTTTGCATTTAGTTTCTTTTTTCAACAGAAAATGAACTTTGTTGTAAATTCCGTTTTCTGGATGCAAAATTCTACTGTATTCTTAAAAAGTCATCGCTTTTGGTTTTTTCAACTGTCTTGCCTT
>JAWWLR010000166.1:27280275-27294390 GCA_035041075.1 Acraspis erinacei | reverse complement strand
TAATTTAAAATTAATTTCTTTTTTTATAGAAACATCAACTGTTTTTTATTTAAAATTACAACCTTCTTGTTTGAAATATCTGTTATTACGTTATTCATTGAAAATGATTTTTTTTTAGTGAAAAGTTGAACTACTTGCTTGATGGTTGAATCAAATTGTTAAAAAATAAATTTTTAATAAAGATTCATCATTGAAGTTGAAAATTCAGGTTTTGTTGTTTTTGGAAATTATAATTCTTTAGTTCAAAATTAGAATTTGGTTCAAAATTCAACTACTTAATTAAAAGTTAAATTACTTTGTTAGATATTTGTTTTTTCAGTTGATGATTCATAATTTTAGTAGAAAAGTCAACTATATGGATGAAATTTCATGTATCTTGTTGAAAAACTTAATAGTTTTACTTGAAAATTCATCTAATTGGTTAAAAGTAAAATTAATTTATTAAAAATTCACTTTTTTGGTTGAAGATTTATTATTTTAGTTCAAAATTCCTTTATGTAGTTGAAAAACTAACTAATTTGTTAATAATTCTTCCTTTTTGGCAGAGAGTTAATATTTTTGTTAAAAACTCATCTTTTTGGTTGAGGATTCAAAAGTTTCGTCGAAATGTTTTTTACTGTTTTTGTTTAAAAAAAATATATATTTTTGAACTGAAATACAAAGTATTACATTCTTCGTTAAAAGTTCATCTTTTGTAGTCGAAAATTTAACTACTTGATAAAAATTAAAAATATTTGGTTAAAAAGTAACTTTTCATTAAAGATTCATTATTTCAGTTGAAAATATCCTCCTTTTTGGATAAAATTTGGTTGATTTTTGAAACTTTTGAATTTTCTAAAGAATCTTAGGAACATTATATTTAGGCAACCTTAAAGAAAATAAACAAAGAAGCTTAGATAATAAAAAGTTGTTCTAAATTTTTATTTTTTATTTGGAATTATTTATCCCTTCAAATTAGAAATGGACTATCATTTTTTTCTTTCTTGCCTAAGAATCTTTTTTGGTTGAAAATTCAACAATTTTGTTGAATATTCGTCTTTTTGGTATGAAAATTATTCTTTTTCAGTGGAGATTTCATCTTATAATTCAAATTGCAACTGTTTGTTTCAAAATAAAAATATTTTGTTGTTAAGGATTTAGCTATTTTGTTGAAAATGCAACTAATTTTTAAAAAGTTCAACTACATTGTTCGAAATTCACTTTTTTGGTTAAAAAGTCATAATTTTATTTCAAAATTCATCTCTTTGGCTGAAAATGTACTTATTTTGTTGAAAATTCGTATTTCTAGGCTAAAAAATTTAACTTTTTTGTCGAAAACTCGCTTCTATTAGAAAATATCGATTTTTTCAGTTAAAAATACAACTGGTTGCAAACTTTTTTCTTGTTTGAAGATACAACTATTTTGTTGAAATAATCCTATGATTAATATATTTATACAACTCTCTTTTGTTTAAGGACTCGACTATTTGGTTGAAAATTCAACTATTTACTCAGTAAAAACTTAAACTACATTGGTCAAAATTCTTGGTTAGATTCATAGTTTTATTTAAAAATAGGTCTCTTTGGTTAAAAATATAATTCTTTTGTTGAACATTCATATTTCCACGTAAAACCTTAATCTCTTTTGTAAAAAATTCGTCTCTATTGGATAATAGTTAATATTTTTTAGTTCAAAATACAACTGGTTGAAAATTTGAATTTTTTGGAATAATTCAACTGCTTTTTTTGTCAAATAAAAATATTTTGAAACTTTTGAATTTTCTCAAGAATCTTAGGAAAATTATATTTATAAAACTTTGGATCAAATAAACAAAGAACATTAGAAAATAAAAAGTTATCCTAAATTTTCATTTTGAATTTAAAATTATTTTTTCCTTCCAATTATAATTTTCCTATAATTTTTTTTCTGGACTTAGAATCTTGTTTGGTTGAAAATTCAACTACTTATTCAAAAGATAAAGTACATTCTTAAAAATTCACTTTTTTGATTGGAGATGTATAATTTTGTTTAAAAATTCCTCGGATTAGTTGTAAAAGATCTTTTTTATTGAAATTACAAATGCATGTTTAAGTATTTTTTGCTGAGGGTTTTACTATTTTGTTGAAACTTCAACTACTTAGTTAAAAGTAAAACTAAAGATTCATCATTTTAGTATAAAATTCATCTCTTTTGTTCAAAATGTAGTTTTGTTTAAAATATATATTTTTAATCTGAAATTTAAACTCTATTCTGAAAAATTCGTATTTATTGCAAAATATTTAATATTTTGTTGTTAAAAATGCAACTGGCTGAAAATTAATCTTTTTTTGCTGAGGAATGAACTATTTTGTTACAACTTCAATTACTTAGTTAAATGTTAAACTACATTTATAAAAATAGATTTTTTTGGTTGAAGATTCATAATTTTAGTTCAAAATTCATCTCTTTGGCTGAAAATGTTGTTTTGTTGAAAATTTTTGTTTGTTGAATTCAACTGTTTTGGATTTAAAATAAAAATGTCTTTCGAAATTTTGAATTTTCTCAAGAATCCTAAGACTAACATATTTATAAAACCTTAAAACAAATAACCCTTAAAAAAAGTAGTTCTAAGTTTTTATTTTGTCTTTAAAATTATTTTTTCCTTAAAACTATAATTGGCCTAACATTTTTTTCTTTCTTGAATGAAACATCTTTTATGTATTGTATTGTGTATTTAATTTCTCCCTTTTACGGGTTTGAGGGCCTCCGCTCCCTGTACATATATTTGCATTCCATCCTTAATGTTTAAAATTCTTACTTCTGGTACGAAAATTAATCTCTTTCGGTATAAATTTGATCTATTAATTAAATTTGGATTTTTATGGTTTAAAATTGAAATATTTGTTTGTGGAAGATTAAACTATTTTGTTCAAAATTCAACTACTTACTTTTTGGAAGAAAGTTCGTAATTTTAGTTCAAGATTCACCTTTTCCCCTGAAATTTGAACTTTTTTGTTGAATATTCATGTTTTCATGCTAAATGAATAAACTCTTTTGTGGAAAATTGGTCTCTAATAGTATAAATATATTTAATCATTTTTATTTAAAATTACAACTGGTTTTTGATGTACCATAAAAATATTCTTAGAATTTTCAAATTATCTGAAGAATCTGAAAAAATATATTTTTATATTTATAATATACTTTAAATTAATGATGCTAGTGAGCAATAAAACGAAAAGACTGGAAGTTAAACCATCTATAGAGAATTTATATCGATCCAGAAAAGAAGAGGAAAAAGGGAACAGTATCATGCCTGGGGCTTCTCATCTTGTGTTAAGCTCCACTCTCTATATATCATGTCTGTAAAATGATCCTAAAAACTTAACATTGTAGCAGAAATCCCGTGTGTAACGGAACTGGGTTGGAAAAAGTTACCCTTCGCTACGGCATATATGATGAAGGCTGATTTAAGTTATGTACTCCTCCGAGCTGCTGATTACTGATCATAAAATTTACATACAGGTACTCTCGAATGAAAAAGCTTGATCGACTTCTATCAAGTTTTTCATGACTAATTTATCCAGTAGTTTTCACCTGTATACTTACTATTTCCATCAGGTAGCGCTCCGAGTTCGTAACTGGAAAGTCTGGGCTCGAGTCTTGCTACCTGATTTTTTTTTTTAAATTGTGATTAACCCTTATTTTCATATGAAGACATTGTGATTTTAAACCTTTAACAGTTCTGAAACTAATGTCATTCTAATTTCAGAATACGAATATTATAATGATAATGGAAAATGTCTTTTATTGAAATTCTATTTTTGTATCATTTTATTGTAATATTATTATTTCTTTATATTGAAATACTTCTCTTATCATTATTAAACTTTTTAAAAATTTTTATCGCATATAAAAATAATAATAAACAAAATAAGAATATTGGTTTCAAAGGACAAAAATTAAAATTTCCTATACAAAAAATTTGTATTGGAGTAAAATTGGTATTGGTTGGAAATATTTGGTTCAAAAATATTAAGAAAATCTTTGAGAATTTTGAAAAGATTGAAGAGTACCGGGAAATTGTCTTAAGATTTCTTGAAAATTTTCAAACGGGGCTTTAATTTGAAAATAACATTTTAAATGAAATTTAAAAAATATTTTGAACAGTTTCAAAATATTTCTACAAATTTCGAAAAAAGAATCTATAAGATATTGTTTTTTATTATGCAGGATTTAAACAAATTTCAGGAAAACTCAGTATTAGTTTTGCATAAGTTTCGATTTTTTCGTACTTTTAGAAGATTTAAAAAGATTCGAAAATAATGTAAATCGTGAGACGATTTCAACAAAAATTTTAAGCAAACTGAAGACTTTTGAAGATTACGAAAAACATTTAGAATCTTTTTCAAAATGAATGTGCTGAATTCCTGAAAATAAGACCAAAAATCCAACGACCAAATTTTTCTTTATCAAATTTTTGAAAGTTTTCAAATAATGGGAATCCTTTCTTAAGTTTCCTAGGAAAATTTCACAATGATTTGAAAAGTTTTGAAAAAATTTCAAAATAAAAAAAATTCAAGAAAGTCAACAATGTTTTTAGACAAAATGTAGACTTTGGAAGATTTCGAAGTAAATGTTTGAAGTTTTATGAGCATCTTGAATGGTTTCAAGAAAATACACAACATTTCTTAAGGTTCCTGGGAAACTTAAAAGTGACTTATTATTTTTTTAAATAAATTTTAAGTGAATATTTAAAATGATTTTCAAGTTTTTTAAATATTTCTAAAAGTATAAAAAGAACCTGCAGGAATTTTGTCTAAAATTTTGTAAAATTCCGTACAATAAAAAAATAAACTTTATCAGCAATTTTCTAGAAACTTTTGAAAAATATCTGATATCTTCAAAAATATTTTTGAATTTTTGTGAGAAACCTAGTAAAAAACATTTATATAAACTTGAAAGAAATAAGAAAATAAAGTTTTTTTGATGAAATTTTAAGTTATATTTAAAAATTATTTTTCTTCCGAAATTATAAGGTTGGACTTTTTTTTCTTTCTTGACTGAAAAATAGTTTTTGGCTGAAAATTAAACTAGGTTGTTATAATCTTAAAAGATATGATAAATTAATTATGTTGTTTTTAATTTTAATCTTAAAAATAATTTATCTCAAAAATTAAATAGTTATTTAAACATTTTATTTTTTGTTTAAAAATTAGTTTTCCCCTCAAATTATAAGGTTTTCCCCTCAAATTACTGCAAAATTGTTCTTTGGTGAAAAATCGTCTTTTTTGTTAGAAAATTCATCTCTTTCGGTAAAAATGTCATATTTTTTTAAAAAATACATATGGTTAATTAAAAATTAATAATTTTGGTTGAGGATTCAAACATTAGGTTGAAATTTTTTTTTTTGATAAGTTCAACTCTTTTTGGTTAGAAATTAAACTATGAGGTTCCAAGCTGAAATAATTTTTTATAAATTCATAAATAATTGGTCCCTTTGTGAAAATATTTAATCTTTTCGTTAAAAATACGACTGGGTATAAATTTATATTTTTTTGATTAATTCAACTGTTTTTCATTATAAATTAAAATATTTATTGGTGGAAATGTCAATTATGTATTACATTTTTCGTTCAGTATTCATCTTTTACAGGTGAAAATCCCACAATTTACTTGAAAATTAAGTTTTATGTTGAAAATTTAATTTTACATAACTGAAATTTTCCAAAATCTGGTTGAATTTTCACAAGAATTTTAAGACATTTAAATTTATATGAACCTAAAACGAAATAAAGAAAGAAGTATACGAAATAAATAGTTTTATCGAAATTTTAATTCTGTATTAAAAATTATTTTCCCTCAAATCGGAAAACTACATTCAAAAGATGTTTCTAGTTGTAGTACGAAGATCATTTTGCCGCTAAAACGGTTATTTTTATTTCCAATGGAACCAGACTTAGAAAATTACTTGAAGATTTTATGGTGCACATAACTCTTCCCTTGTTAGTGCACTTATGGTAAAAAAGTGTAATTGGCAAAAAGGGAAAAAAATCTCATCCCACAAGAGCAGGTGATTTAGGAAAAATCGATGTTTAAAGTTTCCAAACAGCTCGAGAAAATTGCGAGTGCCACAGCCGAGCGGAGAGACTCAATTTAAATACAAATTAAATGATGCTTCCTGCATCTCTACAACCTGCGACTTGTGTTCCTCTCTCTTGACTAGATTTAGATTTTCACTGGCAAATTCGATTTCATTTGATTAATTAGATCCGCTGGTCCAGTTTACTTTTCTCTCTTATTTTTAAATTTCATTAAATGAGTTAATTTAGGAGTTAGGGAAATTTTACGAGAATGGGGTAAAATTTGTGAAGTGTACCAGCCTAAAAATTTGTATTCGATTTTCTTAAAACTTCTCTAAATTTTAGTCCTAGTGGACCTCATTCAATTTCCCCAAAAAATGATGGAAGAGCCCCTAAACTTTCAAACAATCATAATTTTTTTTAAATTTTATCTAGTAAAGTTGTGGATAGTTATTTTTCCGGATCGATTTCATTGAGATAATTTATATAGTTCATTTATAAAAAATGTAAAAAAGTAAATCATACAGTTTAAAGAGAAAAAACTTAATATTTTAATAACTTGTCATTTTTTCTTACGCAGTTCTTAATTTTACAAAAATAACATTATTGTCTACTAAAAAAATTCAAAGTACGTGTTTTGATAAAATGCACTATTTTTAATAGCAAATAGTAGAATTTTCAACTAATAAAGATATATTTTGAACTAAAATAAAATTTTTCCATTTTTAACTAGAAAGCTGAGCTTTCAAACCAGAAACTTAAATTTCTACCAGGAAGATAAATTTTTAACAAAGTACATAAATTTGCAACAAAATATTTTAATGCATAACTGAAAAACATACATTTTCTACTTAAAGAAAAAGAATTTTAACAAAATTGTTAGATTTTCAACTAAAAAAATAGATTTGTAGCCAAAAATAGAATAGTGAAATTTTCAGAGAAAAAATTGAATTTTCAACAATGTAGGTCAATTTGTAACAAAATAAGTGAATTTTGAACTAAATAGAAAAGATTTTCAGCCTGAAATGAAATAGTTAAATTTTCTCTTTAAAAAATTAAGTTTTAAGCAAAAAATACGAATTTTTAATAGAATACTTAAATTTTAGCAATAGAAACGAATTTTCGACTAAACTAATAAATCTTAAAAAAAAACTTTTTAACAAAGTAGTATAACTTTGAAACAAAAAAGAACAATTTTCAAAGAGAAATTAATTAGTTCATATCCCATAAAAAATTGAATGAAATAGTTAAATTTCCATTGAAAGAAATGGGTTAGCAACTAAAAAAATAAATTTGTAACAAAAAATGAAATAATTCAGTTTTCAGTTAAAAAAATAATTTTGAATAAAACAAAGGAGATTTGAATAAAATACTCAAATTTTCATCTTAACCCTTCGATGGCACACTTCCCGACGCTTAAGATAAGTGACACATTAAGGCCTTTTTGACATCAAATGAAAAAGCCTTTCCACAAAGAGCCAATTTATTATTTTGAGTAGCTGAATTTTTTATGCACAATGATGTGGATTATTTGGTCAAAAATTTATTTTAAATTTGAAAAAAGATGGTAGAAGTTAAAGAATAGCAAAAAATTAAGTATGGGGTGGGGGGTTGGGGGGGTTACCTGGCTAAGGTGGCAGGGCCGTTTAAGTACCATTTTCAAATAGATTTTTTATGAATTTTCATGTCTATGATCTTTTTGACCCCAGTGTGCCATCGAAGGGCTAAAATAATGAATTAAAATTTTTTTCGATAAGATACTTAAATTTTGATCGAAAGAAGTGAATTTGCAACTAAAAAGAATAATTTGTATAAAATTAAAAAGTTTAGTTTTCAATTCAAAATAATTTTGAACAAAAAAAGGAGATTTGAACAATATAATTAATCAATTTATAACAAAAAGAAACTGATTTTCACAAACATAGTTTATTTTAAACCAAAGAGATGAGTCTTCAAGAAACAACGTACAATGTAATAGTTGATGTTTCAACCAAAAAATATTTTAAACTGGAAGCCGTTTAATTCATCTAAAACAGACGAATTTTCAACAAATCATATAATTTTTCAAATAAAGAAGATCATTCTTTCACCAAAAATAAAACAAAAACAAATAAAAGACAAATTTTCAAAAAAATATTTAATTTTTCAACCAAAGAGAAGCAACTTCAATAAATAAAATTTTGATTCAAAACAGTTGAATTCAACAAAAAAAGAAGATTTTTCTCCAAAACAGTTGGTTTTATAAAATGAAAAAGTGTTTATTTATTATTTTTCGCTATAAAAAATAGAAAACTTTTGAAAACATGTACTGTAAAAAGTTTTTACAGTAAGCAATAATGTGAGTGAATGACTGATACTTTGACTCTATTTCACGAATGAATTATAAACTTTGATTAATGATTTTGATAAAAAAGCGATTTTTCATCATTTAAATTTGAATTTTCACATAACTCGGACACGAACAGATCGCACACTCTGGTGAGTAGTAAACTTCCCCACTGAGAGGATCCAACCCTAGAAATAAAAAATAAAATCTCAAAAGATATAAATTTGGACTGCCCTAATATACCTTCTATATCCGGTGGCTTTTACATATATTCTTTTTCTATATATTTTTGTTTACATATTCCTCCTCTAATTCTAAGTAATTCAAACATTTTCAAAATTTTCAGCGTATAAACGACGAAGTTTTTTTCATATTTGTGTTCCTTTGAGAAAGAATTTCAAATAGTTGCAGTTTCCGTTTTAATTTGAAATAATACCCTTCCAGTTTCCAGAATAATTGGTTCCAGTTACCATAGTTTAAGGACAATCGTAACTTTGCGTTTGTCCCTGGAACAAAGAGTTTAGCTGAAGGGTCCTGCTGGGAATAGTCAAGCTTAGGGGATGCATATATTAACTTTTGTGGTAAAATCTTAAAAATTTAGATTTCGTTTTTTAAAAATAAGTAAGGAAGAGTGGTCCTAAATCGGCACTGTGGAGTAAACCGTCACCCTTGCGTTTCTCAGAGATGGCGCACGTGTCTGCTTAACCATTTTATCGTATGTCAGGGAGATAGACATGGACATAATGTACGCTGACAATTGTCACTTCAGTTTTCGATTGACAGCGTGACCGGCGTATACATTTTTCGTGCAAACGTAATTCCATTTAATATTTTTTAAAGTGTAATCAATTAAGTGCTTTGGTTTTTATGTTCTGTGTGCTTTCGCCTGGTAAAGTGGATTTTTTATTCGAATTTGCGGGATAGCATGAAATGTGTTAACATTCGCAGTGGTCCTGAGTCGGCACCAAACAGGTGTTTTGTTGTGTTTCAATTCCATGCCACTCGTCTCTTGTTGCATTTTTTAAGTTTGGTTGTGTTTTGACTATATGTTGCTTGTCTCTGGTTGGTGTTCTTTAATTTTCTGTGTTTTCTCATTGACTTTTTCGTGATTCTATTTTCTTGTAGTCATGGGACGCATTTTCAAACGTAAAGAACCAAAGCGTGATCAGGACAAGGGGTTCCGGCTTAGGACCATCTTTTTGAGAAATAGCAAAAGGCTACTTCTTCAGTTTGCGCTGCATTGCAATTACAAAAATGATTTCAAGCCTCTGTTTTTGACCAAAATTCTTACTGTGTCGACTTAGGACCACTATTTTCTAATAATTTTCTAGTCTTTCAGTACAGATTTGAAAGGAATTATAGCCACTATGGGCGATGCTAGCTGGAGATTTCTTTGTACTAATGAGGAATAAAATGAAAAACATAAGAAAAGATTTATTTTACAATTATTAATTTAGAAATATTATATAATTATTCTACGTTCTTTGGCATCACTATTTTGTTCAAACTGTATGTCACTATAAACATTATTTTTGATGTCAGAAGTGAGTACGAGACCTGAACTTATAAATATAAAAAATTAAAAATTTTGTTCTACAAAACGTTGAAAATTAAAAGAATCCGCACTTAATTCAAAACTTCAATGAGGACAAAGTGAAAGAATGAATTTAAAGATTATTAGCAAAGAGTTTTCTGCATATTTGAAACAGTTGAAAATATGTTCCTTTGTTTAAAACATTAATTTTAATTTTCGACAAGTAAAATATTCTAAATTACTAATTGCAAAATTAAAAAATTCTGTATGCACTTTAGGATGTCCTATAAAAAAATCATTAAATTAAATTCGATAATCCTGAAAAATATGGTTTATTACGATATAGAATTTATAACAGCTGTTCGGGTTTATCATTCTTGTTCTGGTTGCAAATTATTTTGTAACAAGAAAGAATATATTTTTGGGTTGAAAATTCAACTATTTTTTTGAAAATACGATATTTTTGATTGAGGATTAAACAATTTTTTATTTAAAAGTTAAATTTATCGGTTGAATTACTAACTATTACATTATTCGTTGATAATTTATTTCTTTTGGTTGAAATTTTAAATACTTGGTTAACAGTTCAACTAATCTGTTACAAATTTATTTTTACGGTAAAAAATTTGTCCGTTTAGATGAAAATTCAACAATTTGTTGATATTTTTTGTCGTTATTAAAAATAATTTTTTTAACTGAAAATTTAACTATTCCATTATGTGTTCGAAATTGATCTATTCTAGTTAAAAATTCAACTGCTGGGTAGAAAATGTATGTATTTTGTTGTTGTTGACAATTCGTCTTTTTTATAAAAAGCTAACCTTCCTGGTAGAAAATTTGACTTCTTGGTCCAAAGTTCAACTATTTTGGTAAAAAATTCAACAATTTGGTTGAAAATTCATGCGTTTCGTTGAGATTTAATTTTTGTAGTAAAATCTTGATTTGGTAAAAAATTTAATTATTTGGTTGAAAATAACCTTTATAAATAAAAATTTTTTTTTTTAAATTTTTGGGTTAAAAATTCAACTATTTTGTTGAAAACTATACGTTTCTGGTTGTAGATTTAACTGTTTCTGATTTGCTAAAATATTAATTATTACATTTTTCTTTAAAAACTAATTTATTTTGCTTCGAAATTCGAATAATTGCTGTTGAAAGTTGAATTACTTTGTTGCCAATTTATTTTTGTTGTCGTTGCTAAAAATTCAACAAATTATGTGAAAATTGATCGCTTTAGTTGAAAATTGAACTAATTGTTAAATTTAAAAAAAATGTTTTTTTAACTTAAAATTGAACTATTCTATTTTTGGTTAGAAAATTATGTTTCCTATATTTTAAAGTTGGTCCAGTAACGGCGTAACGCGTTACTATTTCCATGCATTGATAGAAACCGGCGTCAAATCAACTTAGAGGGATCTGTTTACATTATGGATGTAAACATTCCTAGCGATTAAGCTACAGCGATCGTGCCAAATTCGAGTGGAGCTGATTTGTGTTTACTTTTTAAGCATTTATTTAATCTTCAAACATTGTAGTTGTTTAAACAATTTTCATAAATGGATATATTTTAAATGGATATAATATTTTTAATAATAAAGAGTTTGTATTTTTCTACCAGTCAACTTGTTTATGGGGTCAACTGATAATGACTATTCAATGACTTTTTTCTTTGTTGCTTGACAAATTTACAAGAATATTAATTATTTAAACGATTTAGATTTAAAAATTAAGTATTTTTCTTTTTTCTACGAGTCAATTTGATTACGGAGTCAACTAACAATGACTATTCAATCCCTTTTTCTTTGTTTCTTTGTAAACTTACAAGAACTTTTAATTATTTAAACAATATAGATTACAAAATTATCCGTTTTTTTTTCTACCAGTCAATTTGTTTACGAAGTATTAAGATTTTGGTATTTTTCTACGAATAAGCTTACTTTTTTTTACAGAATTAACTAATAATATCATTCCGATGATTTTGTTTCTATGGTGCTTTGCAAATTTACAAGAATATTAATTATTTAAACTATTTCGATTAAACAATTAAGAGTTAGCCCTTTTATCTACGATTCAATGTGTTTACGGAATCCACTAAGAATATCTAGCCGATGAGTGTTTTCTATGTTGCTTTGTATATTTACAAGAACTATTAATTATTTAAACCATTTAGATTGAAAAATAAAGCGTTTGGTCTTTCTTCTACGAATAGGCTCAATTTTTTTACATAATTAACTAAGAATATCTTTTCGATAATTCTATTCTATGTTGCTTTGTAAATTTACAACAAATATTAATTATTAAAAAAATGTAGATTAAAAAATTAAAAGTTTGGAATTTTCTCTACAAATAAGCTCAATTTTGTACAGAATTAACTAAAAACAACCTTTTCGATTATTTTTTTCTATAATACTTTGAAAATTGGCAATTATTAATTATTTCAACCATATTTATCGAAATATTTAGAGCCTGGCTATTTCTCAAGAAAGAGGCACAAATTTTTTCTACGGACTGAACTAAGAATATCTTTCCGATCATTTTGTCTCTAATGCTTTGCAAATTTACTACAATATTAATTATTGGAACATTTTCGATTAAAAAGAAAGAGTTTGGTTTCCTTTCTACGAGTCAATTTGTTTACGGAGTCTACTATCATTGTTTATCCGATGACTCTTTTCAATATTTTATTTGTAAATTTACAAGAACTATTAATTATTTAAACAATTGAGATTAAAAAATTAAGACGTTGACCTTTTTTCTACGAGTGAATTTGTTTACGGAGTCCACTAATAAGTCCACTAAGAATGTTTTGTATTTTGAACTATTTGCACATTTTAAACAAATTTATTTTTATAAGAAAATGTATGCACTATATATTTATTAAGAATTAAAAAAGAATACAAAATTTATAATGGTAAAAAATTTCATTTTCATTAATTTCAGTATTTTTTTCTTTTTCTTCATTTCTTCCAGTAGTTTAATAATCTCTTCAATTGAACATTTTGCTTCATTAATATTTTCTGTAGTATATTTTATCATGCAATATATTTTTCCATATATTTTACTTTGTTTAATCACTTAGTCAAACCAATAACCAATATTATTATTATCTATTTTAATATGCTAAAGCATTGCTAGAGCATTATTTAATTGAACTTCATTTTCAAATAAAATAATTGCAAGTAAAATAGTGGGTCGCGCGCGTATCAGCTTCCAGTTTCAGTTAAAAGTTCAACGTTTTTGGTTGACGATTCAAATGTTTTTTAATTAGAATTGAAATTGTTGTTGAAACATTAGCTATAACATTTTTCTTAAAAAATTGATTTCTTTTCGTTGAAATTGGTCGACTTGGTTGAACTACTTTGTTGCAAATTCATTGTTTGTTTTGTTAAAAATTCATCTAATTATGTGAAAATTGATCACTTTAGCTGAAAAATTATCTATTTTTTAAAATATTTTTTGTTTAAACTGAAAATTTAACTATTGTATTTTTTGTTCTAAATTTATCTTTTCCAGTTAAAAATTCATCTATCTGCTTTAAAATTTAATTACTTTGTTATAAATTAATTTTGTTGGTTAAAAATTTATTAAATTAGAAAGTAGAGAAAGTTATAAAAAATGAGGGAGTGGGAGAGAAAATAAAGGAAAGGTAATTTGGGGAAATGAGTGTTAATTAAGTTAGGGCAAGTAGTGAATGGAAGTAGGGGAAATGAGGGGAGGGAAAAAGGAGAGTTGACGATAGAAAAAGTAGGATAAGTGAGAGGAGCATAACTAGGGAACTTGAGGGGAAATTAGGGGTGGGGAAGTAGGGGAAATGAGAAGAAATTAGGAGAGGAGAATTAGAGTAAGTGAGAAGTAATTAGGTAAGGGAAAGTACGAGAAGAGAGGGTAAATTATGAAAGGGTTGTAGGGGCAGTGAGGGTGTAGATGAGGGGTTATGTGGAGTGGTGACGTTGGGGAAATTATGGGCGGGATTGTACAAAGAAATGAGGGTTAAGGAAGGTGGGGAAAAGATGTGAGGGTGAGTAGGGTAAGTGAAGGGAGGAGAAGTAGCACAAATGAGAGGAGAAGAAGCGTGGGAAAATGTTGGGTCGGGAAGTAGGTCAAATTATGGGAGGGAGAGTAAGGGGAAATGAGGTGTGGGAAGTAGTGGAAGTGACTAAAGGGATAATAGGATACTGCGCGTGAGTAGGGTTACGTTTGTGCTAGGGAAAGG
>JAWWLR010000166.1:27262350-27273220 GCA_035041075.1 Acraspis erinacei | reverse complement strand
TTACTCTCACTTCCCCATCTTGGAAGAAAGTACGACGGACGGACGGATACTTGAACGGAACCATAAGGGTTTCTGTCCAGGGCTACAAACCCCTAAAAATGAAAAGCTCTAGTTTTAATCGATCATTTTCCTAGAAAATAGTGCTAGAAATTAATTACTCGACGGAAATGCGAGTATAGAACACAATTAGTAAATTCTGGCATTAACTCATCTTCACTGGACCAACGAAGCGTGATTTGTTTCGGGCTGATTGTGCAGATATCGGTTCAAACCGATTGCTCGAATTTGGAGACCGGAAATTTGCTCGATCACTTCCCCTCGTACATAAATACTGATATACGAACTCTGATTTCAACAAAAACGATAAAAGATCGATTATTTCATGAGGAGAGAAAAACAAGGCAAATGTCGGCTTTAATAAGCCGCTGTTGGGAATTATTATTTTATAGCATTGCAATAAAAAAAATTAAACTGACTTTTTTATGTCGGTGGAGCATTATTTGTTTCCACAGAAGTTTGATAGATATTCAAGTAAAATCTTAGAGTCGGAAAATAATTGGTGGATTTGCTCAGTCGGAACGTTTCTCGCATTCATTATTTCATAATCAATCTTGTGCATTCCTGTGTGAAGTATATCATTGGCTCAAAGTCTTTGCGTAATTTACGCAGCTTGAAAGCCTCCCAATATTAGTCGTAAAATTATACACAAACAAATTTTAAAATTAAAAAAAAATTATCGCATTTTCTAGTACAAAAATCTATCCAATCGTTTTGATCGTAAAACCTTGAAACTAAAGGTTTTTAATTTCAAAAGCAAAGTAAAAAATGGAGGTCAAAAATAAATTTGACTTTCTTTTTAATTAATGGTTCTTTTTTCCTTTTTTGTACTAGAAGGAAAGCTCAAATTTTTTTCTTTAAATATCTTCAGGTTAAAAAAACTAAATTTTAGTATTTATTCGTAAAACTAAGCATTCAGTATAAGGTATTAAAATATTATAGATTTATATTCAAAATGGTATTGCTAATATTTTACAATAATTTTCCATTGATAATGAGTCAACAAATGAAACGAATCAACGAATTAAAATCGTCACTAATAAAAAATAGTTTCAAATTCAAATATTAAAAATGTGAGAAAAATTTCTCAATTAAATCTCTGCGAATCGCAACATTTGATTTTGAAAGCCTTGAAAGTCAGTTTTATATCTAATAATTTGTTATTTAAATATTCTAAATTGTTCGATTTCAATTTGAGTCTTATTTTAAATTTTAATATTTAATCATTCCAAATTTTTTGGTTTCAATTTTAAACTTAGAAAATTGTCTGATTTTTTTTAATTTTTCGAAATTATGAAAATTCAAAACAATGCAAAATTAAGAAAATAATTTATCAAATTCAAACCTTAAAAATAAGCAGATTTTAGAACTATCTTTTTTTTATATGTTCCAAAATATTGTACATTTCAAACACAAATTGAAAAATTTTTTAAACTGGGAATTTAAAGACTTAAAATTGTATAATTAAAAAAATTGGAATCACAGCGATCTTGATTTGTGTCTTTTATTTCATTTTAAATTGCTTCATTTTAAACGTTTTTAAAATTATAATTCAATTTCATAGGTTCCAAATTAAAAAGTATTCCATTTTGAAATTTAAAAATGATTGTGAATTTATTTTTTTATCTTAGCAAAATTTGTTTAATCAATTTTAATGTTCAGTTATAATTTTTTTATGTAGTTACAATTTTTAATTATATAATTTCGGAAGCTTTTACTTTGTCATTTTCAGTTTTATTTTCAATTTCATGCTGCCAAACTTGAATCACTTTGAATTAAACATTATTTAAATTCAAATTTTCTAATTTTAAATAACTTAACTTTGAACGCTTTTGATTAGAAATGATAGAGTTTCAACTCTTTTCTAATTATATTGTCCAATTAAGCAAAAATTTAGTATGACAGTTTTAAATGTTGAGAGCTTATGATTTAAAATTGGTTTAGTTCAAATACTTTAAATTTCAAACTATTCAATTTAAGCCTTTTGAAAAATGTATACAAGTTCAATTTCTTTTCATATTATTAAAAATATCAAAATCGTTTTATATCAAATATACAAAGAAAAGACTACAAAATTTGTCCGAATAATAGACAAAAGTTGTATTTTCCTATAATTTCAGCTGTAATGTATTAAATTTATTTTGAGGTTCCTGTAAAAATAGGTTTAGTTCTTCTAAGGAATTTTTTCTAGGTTTTTCTAGGAATCCCTAATTCCAGTACGTATTCAACATCAAACTAGTAAACGTAGTTTACATAATTTAAATGATAAATTATTACTAAAATTTGAAAAAAAAACAAATTCACAATTTAAAAAAATGTTTAAATTATGAAATTAATAACTTAGTTAGAAATATCAAAGACAGGTAATTAATAAATTATTATTGTTATATAGTTTTTTTTAATGTACAAATGACAATTTGATAGTAATTTTAAAATTTTTGGCTTAGGTGATAACGAACTCTGAAGAAGACCTGCAATAAGGTCGAGACGTAAGAAAACTTTTGTCGACAAATACAGAATGATTCGTTGAATAACAGAATCTCTTGTTTTATTACATTATGACCGTATGAGTAAATTAATTTTTATTCATGAAAAATAACCATGTTATTTTATTTTGTCGTAAACATTTTTCCACTAAGGATAATAATAACATAGAATAATGTAGAATAAAAAAAAATCTGCCGACTGGACAGACACATTCTCATCGCGCCAGGCTCGCCTCCCTTCATTGAGCGAAGTTGGGTGGGACTGACGTCATAACTCTACTTCTCACTTTACGACGACTGACTAATTATTTTGGACATGATTTTTACTCGCAAAACCCTTCTCGCATTAAGTTGGTAGTTGATCGTAGACTTTAAACAATGAACAATACAAACAATAGTGTAGCCTCGGAACGCAATGAAACTTTGGTTCAGGAAAGGCATGCTTCTGGTAAAGGCAAAGGTAGAGGTGATGTATGGAGACTGGGTGCTTGGAATGCTAGAGGGGTCAATGATTTTAAGAAAAGAAAATAACAAGAAGCAGTGCACGAATGAAAGCTTTATGTGGAAAGGAGCAAATAGCGAATCACATGATTTCCAAGAAGTCGGTCTGATTATGAATGAGAGAGCAGCGCAGCATCTCAAGGATCATGTATTTATATCCCTCAGATTGTTGTTGGGTAGGATAAAAGTGAGAACCAGAAGACTATCATGAAGTGTTACACACCGGTTGACGGCGAAAAGATTGCTGCAATAGACGCCTTCTGTGACACTCAAAATGATGCTATATAGGCACTTGCGATCATGGAGAAAGAATCCTTCAACTACAAGTGATGAATGGATGAGTTGAAGCCTGATGCAAGGATAATGGAAAGGGTGCTAGGTATATTTGGAGTTCCAAAAATAAATGAATGTAAACTTAGATTAGGGACAGAGAAGAAAAAGAACTAAAAAAACAAAACAGAGGTGAATCAAGATAGAGAGTTTAAGAAAACTGGAACTTCGAAAAGAATGTCAGAATAAGATATACGAACGTTCGACGGAAGTGTGCGGTACTGCAGTCGTGGAAACAATGACTGGTGATGTTTGGTGGGATGATGAAATCCGCGTAGGATTGAAAATTAATATTTTCTGGCTGAAAATTCATCTTTCTTTGTTGAAAATTTATCTCTCTTCACTGTAAATGAGCTTTTTTGTCGAGAATCCAACTGTTCACTTTAAACATAATTAATTTAACTCATTTCTAAAAAAGTCGGGGTTTTTACTTAAAAGTTGAAATATTTGATTCGTTCCTCGTTACTTTCGTAATTTCTCTCAAATGTCAGTGCTACTTCAATTAAGCAGACTTCCCTCACAGCTGTGATCGAATTATGTACTCTGACAGGAGTTGAAGCACAAATTAGGTCTCAAATGGCGCTTTCATCCAGTTAGGAACCTAATTAAAAATCGTTGAAAAATCACAAAGCAATTAGGGTTAATACGAATAAGGGCCTGCTCATAAACTACGTTACAATTTGATTGGAACCTGAGGAGGGTGGAGGTCATGCTAAAAATAAAGTTTGTTAACAGGGGGTTTAGTACATTTCTCGAAGATAATTACACTTTCCCCAGAAGGGATTGTGCTTAATGGTAAAATAATAGTAATGGCCCTACAACGGCGCAGATCAATAATAACTGAATCAACAGAACTTAATGAGAAATTTCGACTATTTTTGACTAAAAGTTCTTTTTAAATTAAAATTCTATTATTATATCTTGTGTTCAAAATTCGTGTCGTTGGGTTAAAAAGCCGGTTCCAAGATAAACTACGTTGTTATAATAATAGTATTATTTTTTAACTCAAAATTTAATTATATCATTTTAGGTTGTAAATTTATCTTTTTTAGTTAAAAGTTCATGCATTTGGTTGTAAATGATTCTTCTCGGTTGAAAAAATCAACTTTTTATATGAAAATTCAACTGTTTGGTTAAAAATGTATCTGTTTTGATTAAGGCTTCAACTATTTTCTTGAAAATTGAACCATTTTGATTAAAATATCAAGTAGTGCATGTTTCTTTGAGAATTCATCTTTTATATTTGAAAAATTAACTACTTGGTTTAAATTAGAACAACTTTGCAACAATATTTTTTTGTAGTCTAAACAAAATTGTATTTGAAAATCAAGTCATGCTAAAGACGGTATTTTTCAAATTTTGGCAGCAATAATTTTTTGCAATGCATGTCAAGATCCCTAGTACTTTTTAAATAATTAAAAAATGTTTAAACAATCTGTTTCCCCAGTAAATCGTGAAAAGTTACTATGTTTTGGGATAAATGATATAGTTGATGACAGTAAAAAAAATATTTTTTGTTCAGTATGACAAAATATAGCTCTGCTGGATGAAACTCATCGTGTTGCCGTGCAGTAAATTTATGCCGAAGGATGTGGAAAACCAATATCGCGCCCGGAAATTCCATCGATGTAGATTCCAAGTACCCGAGGGGGCGGGGGCAGGAAACAGAAAAATCAGAAAAAATTCAAAAATGGGGATATTGGGAAATAGTGGTTGCTCTTTTTTATTTTACTAAGAATAGTGTCACATAAAATTAATAAATGTTTTATTCAAGAGACAAGGTCCTGTTTTTTGCAAAGCAATTTTCGTGCAATATTTCATTGGAAACTGGTCAATTTCCTATTTAATATTAACACCATTTGATGAATTTCATAAAAGTTTTTTACCTACACAGAATATTTCCAGGGATTAAATCGTTTCAATTTTCGGACTATAGAGGTTTTATATATCGACCCCCGCCACTACTAAAAAAAAGGTAAAAAAGTCCTTTCTCAACTGTATCGATAACAGGCTTCAGAGCTGGGTAAGAAGTTTCAAGATTTTAATATTTCAAATGAAAATATTGCATTTTCAATAAAAAAGTTGAACTTTCAACCAAAGACATGACTTTTCTACAACAAAAGATGAATGTTTAACTAAAAGTTATCCATCTTGTACCAATTAGTTGAATTTTTAACTAAAAATAAACCATTTTCAACAAAAATGGAATAGTTGACTTTTCAGATAGAAAATTAATTTTCAACGACAAGAAAAACGAATTTTCAAAAAAGCAGATAAATTTTAAACAAAATATATGAATTTTCAACTAAAATAATGAACCTTCAATTAAAAAGCGATTTTTTAACAGAGTTGTTTAATTTTAAATCGAGCACTTGAATCCTTAAAAAACAGATTAACTTTTAACAAAAGAGTAGTATTTTTAACCATAAAAGATTCTAACGAAATAGATGAAGTTTCGAGTTGACAAGATGGATTTTAAAGAAAAGAGTTAAATATTTACACAAGAAAGATTTTCCAATCACGAGAGAAATAATATATCAACGAAATTGTTGAATTTTCAACCAAACTTTAACATGTTCAACCAAAATAAGTTGAAGTTTTTTACCAAAATAGGTGATTTTTCAAACCAAAAAGGCCAATTTTTATGCAAGAAAGATTTTGCAGTCAAGAAAGTTATTTTTTAACTAAATCGTTTAATTTTATACCAAAATACTTGAATATTTAAGAAGAAAATTTTAATAGTTTACATTTCATTTGAAAGATATTTCAATTAAAAAAAAACTGCACTCAAACAAATTTCTGGTTAAATTAACTACAAAATCTGGTTAACTCTACCAGATTTCTGGTTAATTCTACCAGATTTCTGGTAACTCTAACTAGAAAAAAATAGTAAGGGCATATTTAACCAGAATTCTGGTTGATTTAACCAGACATTTTTTGAGTGTGGGTTAAATTTAACCACAGAAGCAAATTTTTAACAAAATAGTTCAATCCTTTACGAAAAAATATTAATTTTCAACCAAACAGTAACATTTTTACTTAAAACCGATTAGGAGTCTACCAAAAGAGGTGAATTTTGAAACCGGAAAGATGAATTTAAAAAAAAGGGTTGAATTTTGAACCAAAAGAGATTTTGCGACTAAGACAGAAAAATAATTGAATTATCTACCAAAATAGATGAATTTCCAACCAAAAATGTGAATTTTCAAAGAAGAACTTTCATTTTCTAACAGAAAGACGATTTTTAAAATTAACGAAATTTAACGAATTTTCAGTTTAAAAATTCAACTATTTTGTAGAAAACTCGTCTTTTTGGGAAGTGGAAAAAGTAAGATGGATGGAAAATGTGAAGGAATTGCGAGGAAGAGAAAATTAACCTGAAAGATAGATGGATGAGGGAAGGTAAGCTTGGCTTAGTTCACGGCTAGGTACACATCTGCGGAATGTTACTTCGGTTCCCGGGTATAGTAGGGTATTATTATTTTCACCATGTACAGCCATATACTTTCACGAGGCGTATTTGCGAAATTACAAAGCTAGACACATAAAAGGAAAACGTATAAATGTTAAACATGTTTTTGTGAGTCTTACCTTATTTTAGTTAGCTTTATCTTTAATATGGCCAGTTATTTTTTTCCTCCTGAAACCCAAGAATGAGAATTGATGACTGTAATAATGGTCTTCTGAAGAAAAAAAATTCTGAATACCCTAAGATGCCGACCATAAATTGTGTAAGCAATTTAAGGGGGAGGGGGTCACGCAAAAAATACAGTTGGTAAGATGGTGGGGGGAGGGTCTCATTGAGGTAAAAAAATTCATTTTGAGCCAAGAAAAATGGTATTTTCAACAAAATACAATGAACTCTCACCTATTTCAAGTCGCATCTATTTCAAGTCACTGAAACTCGTTTATTTGAATTTGCGCAACTCGTCTACTCCCGCCACGGTCTTTGTGAGTCTTGGCCTCGCCAGTGAATCATCAATTAAAAAGATTCCTAAAGAGCGTGTCTTTTGGTATATGCGCAGTTGAAAAAACCTATAAACGATGCTTAACAAAAATAACCTGACGACTCAAGGTGAAGGTCCAACCTTGAAATTCTCGAATCTTTCAGTTTTCCGGTCCTTGAAATAGGAAAGACTTCGCTGCAGTTAAATCTTTAATCAAAGTGATGAACTCTCGATAAGAAATGAATTCTAAACAAAAAACTTAATACACTTCAGCTTGAATAAGAAGAAACTTGATTTGAGCAGATAGATTTTAGCAGATGGTCCGAACCAAAACCGGGCTTAAATCCAAGTTCGAGTGTAGTTGATATTTCTACCAAAAAATATATTATTTTTCACTCAAAAACAGTGGAATTAAACCAAAAAGTACGAGTTTTCGACAAACTATTTGAATACTTAAACAAAACAGACTAATTTCCAAACCAAAAAGAGGACTTTTTCAACAAAAAGTTTAATTTTAAACCGAAAAATGTGCGTTCTTTACCAAAGTGATTGATCTCTTAACCCCAAAAAGACGAGAATCAAATTTTCAACTACGAGAGATCAATTTTCTATCAAAAATGAAATAGCTATATTTTCAGCAAAAAAAATTAATTTTCAACAAAATAGTTAAATTTTTAAGCAAAGAATCTAATTTTTAACTAAAATAATGAATGAACCAAAAAAATGAATTTTTAACCCAATAGTTAAATTTTCAACTAGAAAAGTTTATTTTTTTAATAAATTGAACTACTTAGTTAAAAGTTTACCTAAATTGCTGAAAATTCTTTTTTAAGGGTGTTCGTTTAATCCGATTTAAAACGTTTCTTGTTTGCAATTGAATTCATGATAAACGTAGTACAAACGTACTACCAATTCTCGATTACACTTTTTCAACCATTTTTTTCGTATTTATTTACTGAAATTAAGACATCAGTGTCTTGAAATATAATTCAGTCTTTTGAATATTTCAGTTTCTTTTTATATGGATTAAATTGTTCTTAAACATTTTCAGAGCTATGCGAGGAATGGGCTTTGGCGCATGAAGGAAGCGCTGTCTCAGGTTTGGGGCATGAAGAATCTGATGATGCTTCAGAGGCGAGGTTCACCCTCAAATATTTGGGGAGCACTCTTGTCGAGACACCCTCTAACGAGGAAGCTACTGCTGAAGCCATAAAAACTGTTATTACCATGGTGAGCCTGCGCATCTTTAATAAAATCAGACAAGGTTAAAATTCCGCCTTCCTTATGTCACTACCCACTCTACCCCTATCGAATCCAACATACCAATTCCCTGTCCTACTTTTCTACCCTCTCCATCCTATCCCTCCTTCTATCTAACATTCAACTTAATTTCCCCCCATTTTCTTCTCTTATTTTCCAGTTCTTCACTCCCTCTAAACTCCCTCTTCTCCTTCACCCTATCCTTACGAGTCGTCCCCTTCTCTCATTTCCCCATCCTTCCATATTTCACAATTCACCCTTTTTCCAACTTGTTGTCAACCCCACCAATATTCCCCGTTCCATCGCTCAACTTCCATTATCATCCCTGCTTCACTCGTCTCAATACCTTCCCTCTCAAACCCTACTCCTCTTTACCACATCCACTTTCCTACCCTTCTCCTATTACTCTTCTCCTAATTCTCCTATCTCCTAACTCTCCCATCTCCTCACTGACCCATCTCCTTACTCTCCTATCTCGACCTCTCCCATATTCCCCGTTCGCTATACTTCCCCTCGATAATTCCACATCCTTCGCACCCTCTTCCCCTCGCCGTCTTCACGCCATTTGACAATAACTTTCGAAGATTGATCAGATTGGATACTGCTTTTGCACGGTTTTTTAAGGCCCAAAAAGAAAAAACGAGTTCGTAAACCTGCTATTTTGGATGAAAAGTAAAAGAGTGAGCGCATTTTCAAAATATTTGAGACCATGTTTTTTCATGACTTAAAAATTCTATGTACGGTTATTCATAGTACTCGGAAACTTAAAAAATGTGTCCTTATGAGTTTTTTCGAAAAAAGAAAATTATCAGAGTTCTAGAATTTTCAAAATTAAAAAAAAAAACAAACTATCATAACAACTTTTTCAATTTTATCGAAAAGGTAAAAATTAAAATTTTGATCGTACAAAAATAATGAAAAATCCAAAATTTCATTTTGCTAACAACCTATGTAAGATACGAATAAAATAATTTAACTAAAATGGCGCGACCTGAAAAGATCTAAAAATTGTTCATTAATCAATTTTGAATATTGCGCGCAATTTTTGTACTTTAGTCGTAAAAACAACATTAAAAAAAATTAAATGTTTGGAGTAACCACACAAGCTATAAAAAAAGAAAGATAATAAAGAAAAAATTTTGTTTTTCAAAAATAAATAGACAAAAGTTGCTCTTCCAAAAAAAAGCGAACACCGTTTCAAATTTGCCTTGAATTATTTTTTATTAAATTTTAGGAAAACCGACATGAGACGAAAAAAATTCAGACAAAAGTTGTTTAAACAAAAAATATCTATAAGTTTGTTATAAGTAAGTTGTAAATTTCTTTATAGAATTGTTTACAAAAGAAAGCAATCATTATTGATTGGGAAAGAATCACAAGCGAAGAAATTTCCCAAGTTAATTGAAATTGATCTGTTTCAAACAAGGAAATATATGTGTTGAAAATTGACAAAAATCTGTATTTGTTTTTCAAATTTATTAAAAAAAAATTAATATTAGATATTAGAAGCTAGTACATGATACTTATTGCAGACAAAATTATGATTATTTTTTTTAAGGAACGAAGTGTTTACAGCACGAAATGGCTAAGATGTTCATTTGTTTATAAAATATGTTTATAAAATTCACAAAAAAAATTGAGTTTTTGAAAATAGAAAGCAAGGCATTATTTTTCCGCACATCTTAGACCAAAAATTGAAAAATAAAGTTTTCAAGTATTTTTAAGCTTGAAGTAGCTTCCACTCATTAATATCTTCATATAATAATAAACAAATTTTTAAAATGTTGTAACCTTTTAGATATTGTATTATATTAAATATATTCCCATCTCTAATACCCTTACTGCCTCTCCTCTTACTTCAAACTTCGCTTCGACTAACTTCCCTCTCACCTCACCTCTTAATCAGTTGCCTTCCCCCGCCCTCACTTCCTGTCCCTACTAACCCACACTATACAATAGTCCTGCCCTCACTTACCTTACTATCCCACCTCTTACTTAATCTTAATTCCCCTCCCATTTCCCCTACTTACCCAACCTACATTTACCCTCAACCCCTCTCTTAATTTCCCCTCACTTTCCCTATTTTCCCTCCTATAATGTCCATTACCATCCTTATTTCTCTTTCCCTTATTTATCTTCCCTTCTCCTAATTATGCAACCATAATTTACCATCACAAACTGAAAAGCCCATCATTTCTCGCCACTCGCCCTATTTCCCCTCTTATCATTTGATTTACCACCCCTATCCCCCCTTATTTACCATAACTTTCCATAATTGCCTTATTCATT
>JAWWLR010000166.1:27043819-27057601 GCA_035041075.1 Acraspis erinacei | reverse complement strand
GAAAAGCAAAGTTTTTCTTCTTGACTTTTTTCCATATGGTGCGTTATTTAGCTTAAAATTGTCATTTTCGTTTTTTTTTAAATTTTGAAAATGCTTTAATTTTATTGGCATGCTCCTTAAATGCTCGTTTAATTTTTGTTTTATCGAAAAAAGTATGTAGGAAAAAATGTTCGTGTTTTCAAGTACTAAGAATAGCCGTAGAGAGAATTTTTGAATTTTGAAAAAAAGTAGCCTCAACAATTTTCAAAATGTGCTCACTTTTTTAGTTTTTATACAAAATGGCTGGCTAACGAACTTGGCCTTTAGTTTAGGACACTAAAAGAGCATACCAAAGGCCAATCCATTCTGTCAATTTTTTCGAAAGTTATCGTCCTAACAAACTAAAAAAAACCACAGACACACGAACAGACATACTGACAGATACATTCGTAAAAACCTGTTTTTCGGATTCAGGGGGTCTCAAAACATGGACATTTGACAAAAACGGGGGGGGGGGTCACATTTTACACAAATCTAATACCTTTTCTGATGAGAATGTAAGACATAAAATCGATGTGTTTCTTTTTTTTTTTAGGAATTCAATTGGTAACGTCGTATAAATAAAGAAATACATGCTAGACAATTTATATATTCATACATACTATATATAGCAAATTCTGTGGAGCAGAAAATTGCCCAATGCACGTATTTTATGCATTTTTTCCGCAGAATCGAATGGCGCTATTTGTTTTTCCGTATTTCAAATATTTAAACAAATTGTTGAAATAATTTAAAAATCAAATTTTTCAGCAGAAGGTACTGCAGCATTCTAAAGAATTTTTAAGCCAATAAAACGTGTTTTGGAAAAAGTGACATAGACAGCGTTATGCCGTGACATCCTTAGATTACAATTTTGCCTTGGAAACTAGAAAAATAATTTATAAAGAGGGAATTTGCTAAAACAATCCTTGTTCCGAGTCGTAATTTGTCATATTTTAAACAGTTCTTGTTGCAAATCCGATTTGTATAAATTTACTACTAGAGTTAGTAACTTCCCTTTTATAAATTTTGTAAGAAAGGAGTTACTATAATTCTGAATTATAACAGAAAATGTTGTGCATTAATTTTATTGTGTCACACGGTTTTTAAGACTTTCATAGGATTTCTAAATATTTTAACTATTTTACAAATATTTCATCGGTTTTCAAGAGAAAAAAGTATTTCCTACGATTTCAAGGGATTTTGGAGAATTTTTACATTTTTCAAAGATTTCAAGGGGTTTCAAAGAATTTTGTAGGATTTCCAAAATATTCAAGGGATCTCTAGTGAACTTTAAAAAATAAATTTCTTTGAATTTCGTGAGATTCTAAACGATCGCACAGATTTATTTAAATAGATATAAAAAGTTACAAACGATATTAAAGAATTCTGTAAGATTTCTGATGATTTCAAGAATTTTTCGTGAACTTAAAAAAATATATGTAATTGATAAAAATGTCAATGGATTCCTAACGATTTCAAATCTTATAAGAGATTTTAAGATATTTCAAGGAATTTTACAAAGATTCTAGGAATTTATTAAATCTTGAAAGATTTCTAAGTATTTAAACGGTTCTTCAGACAACGTGTTTTTTTTATTTTTTATAATGAAGTTCCTAAAGTCTATGGAATCTTTTTCAAACTGATACAATATTTTGCAATTCCATGCAATCTTATAATAAAAACTGCAAACCAAAAGTACAAGTACAAAATTGTTTTGGGCAGATGTCAATTACACCCAGCTACCTGAGTACGGTTCCTCACTACGCAGCTTTACAAATATAATATTTGATATCTGCGAACTATAGTTATTCCAACGGTATGTTATTTGACTTAAAAAGTTGAACATTAAAGAATAAATGTTTAAGTTTATGCGAAATTGTATGGATAATTTTTTAGCTCAATACAATTTTCAAGACTGAAATAAAAAACAGATTTCCAAACTACAGTTATGAATAATAAGAATTTGTCCTATAACTTCGAGTGATATTGCTGAACTTGTGACTTTCGTCAACAATTGGCATAATATTCATCATATAGTATTCCAGGCGGAAAATTTATACATAATATACATATTGAGAAATATTATGTGTAATTTTCATTTGTTTTATTCATTTTTTTATATAAAAGAAAAAAGTACTTTTTAAGGTAAACTATCAAAAAGATAATTTTGCGAAGTGTGATTGCACAGAAAAAACTAAGAATAAAATTTGTTGCCAACAAATCGCATAATATTCATCATATAGTATTCCGGGCGGAAAATTTATACATATTAAGAAATATTATGTGTAATTTTCATTTGTTTTATTCATTTTGTATATAAAACAAAAAAGTACTTTTTAAGGTAAACTACCAAAAAGATAATTTTGCGAAATATGATTGCACAGAAAAAACTAAGAATAAAATTTGTTGCGCGCAATTTTTTAGAGGCATACAGTTTTATTGAGACAAACATTGTACAAACAAAAGACAGTTTAACCGATATTTGTGTTAAGTTTATCCTATGAAGGTAATTTTTGGTTGGAACGAATCTTTGATCAGAAATCGATGTAAAGTTTATCTTCTGTTTTTTCTGCGTGCTTCAGCAGTAAACGAAATTTATGATGTTTGTTAATGAGTGTCCGAATTGGGCTATGAATGAGGTAATTTATACTTTTGCACTTGGAGTGCAAAATTCTTTAAGTATAATTTTGATAAATGATTTTTTGAGAAATAAAACAAAATGGTGTTAGTTAATAAGTTTTCCGATCTGGCCGAATTTGAGCTTTTCCGGAATTTCCCCGAGTCAAGTAAAATATTGCTAAGTTAGAAAAATGTTATATTCTCAATTTTAGCCCTTAGTTAGTACAAAGAACTCCCGCTAAAAAGGCTCGACGACAGCAGTTCGCCTGAGTGAGGGGAAGCTGCGAAGTGGGGGAACCATAAACAGGTAGCTGGGACTGACTTAACTATCGCCCGTGTTTTTCGCATTTTATTTGGAAGTTGCAATGTATGTCACTCATAATTTGGCATGAAGCGTTAGCTGACATAAATGTGTCTAGAGGAACTGAGGGAGGCTTTAAACTGTAAGGTCAAGGTTGTTAAGAAGGACACAGACTTCAGTATGAGTACTTAAGAACGTGTAATTCGCGGTTGTTGAGAGAAAGTGCTTTTGTCTGCGTGGAAGAAGACATATAGCCCGGAGGTGAAGGAGAATATTATATAACAATTGAAAAGAGAAGAGCTGCCATTCGAGTCACGCGAGAGTGACTTGACTGCGGTTTGCAGAGATTGATGCCGCAATTCTGTTTAACTCAATTATCGTATTTTGCTTCTCGAATACCTAGGGCTCGGATCATGCGATTTTTTGAAAGAAAAATGTGACTTACCGATTTTTTTTCCGTATTTATCCTGTGTTCGCTGAATTTCGCTCTAATTTTGTGCGCAATGAGACTTTTAAAAAAGAAATTTAAAACTGGACAAAATTTTACCGTTTTAATTCAGAATATTAAAACTTGAATAATTTTTTATTAAAGCTGTATTCTCTGAAAATGTCTACTTAGTTTATACTAAACATCTGGTTGAAAATTGAAATATTTTGTTTGAAATTCACCTTTTTTGGTAATATATTTAACTGGTTTGTTGAATATTCACGATTTTGGGCAGAAAATTTATCCTTTTGTTGTTGAAATATCAATTATTCCATTTTTTGTTGAGAATTCATCTTTTTTGCTTGAGAATTCAACTTCTTGGTTGAAAGTCAAAATCTTTTTTTGAAATTTTTTTTTTGGATCAATATTCATAATTTCAATTAAAAATTTATTTCTTTGGTCTAAAATTGAATCACTTTGTTAAAAAATCGTTTTTTTTGTTAAACGTTATTTTTTATTGGTAAATATAAGTATTAAATTTTTGGTTGAAAATTCGTCTTTTTAGAGTAAAAGTAAAATATTACAGTTGAATTGAACAATATTTTTTAGTTAAAAAATTTTCTCTGGTGAAAAATTTAAACGAATACATTTTTCGTTGATAATTGGTTGAAAATTTAACTATTTTCTTGAAAATTCGTCTGTCTGGTACAGAATTAATCTTCTTGATTGAAAATTTATAACTTCCTTTAAAAATTGAACTATTTTGTTGACATTTTGGTTTTTAATGAACATTTTTTGTTTGAGTTGAAATTTAACTACTCCGCTGGTTGCAACGTATCTTTTTGGTTAAAAATTCAACTACTTGGTTGAAAGTTTGCATTTATTATTAAAAATTAATTTATTTTTGCTTGAAGGTTCCTTATTTTAATTAAAAATTCATCTCTTGTTGAAAGTTCAACTACTGAAAATTTTACTATTCAATTTTTGGTTGATAATTTATCTTTTTCAGTAGAAAATGCAACCTTTCTAAAATTTTTAAAATGAAATTCAAAACCTAACTGTTCCAACTGGAGATTTATCATTTTAGTTGAGAAACATCACTTCGATTGCAAATTTAACTATTATTTTTAAACTATTTTTATTTATTTAAATGTAAGTAATTATTTGCAAATTCATGTACCTTTGGTTTGATAATCGTTTTTGTGACAGAGAATTAATCTTCTTAGTTGCAAATTCATTCTTTGGTTGAAAATTCAAGTACATATTTTAGTTAAAAATTCATCATTTCAAGTTAGTTGAAAATCCATTTTTTTATTTAGAATTTGACTATTCAAGTTGAAGATACATAATTTTAGTTAAAAGTTAACCTATTCCAGTTGAAGATTTATCATTTTCGTTCAAAATTCATCAGTTTAATTGAAAATTTTACTATTTTGTTGAAAATTCGTTTATTTTCGTAGAAAATTAATTTGTTTTTTAACTGAAATTTTAACTTCCATTTTTTTAAATTATTTTTTTTTTGTCGAAAAAGAAATAATTTGGTTGAATATTTGCCTTTGTTAGTTGAAAGTATTTCTTTTTTGTTTGAAATTTTCAATTATTCCAGTTTAAGATTCACCATTTTAGTAGAAAATTTACAATTTGTTTGTCAATTTAATTACTTTCCTAAACAATTTTTTTCGTTGAAATTTAATTTTTTCGAGTTAAAATTTAATTATCCATTTTTGTAAGGTGTGTTTTAGTTGAAAATTCAACTATTTCTCTGAAAAATTTGTTTATTTCCCTACATGGTTTCTACTTATCTGAAAAAAATCTTTTATCCAAAATATTAATGTATTAAATATGCACTGGTTGTTGAGCATATGGAGATAAAATAAAAATTGGTTTGAATTATTGTTAAAATTCATAGACTTATTTAATTACTCAGTCGTGATAGTACATTTAAGGATATCTTGTAATATAATTTGTCAACGCTTATTAAATTAAATATAATTTTTAAATCCCTAGAAACGTTAGCATTAATAAATTACTTGTTCTTTAAAAAAGTTACTTTTGCAAATGAAAAAACAGTCATTTAATTTTACATAATCACAAATATTGAAAAAAACATTATTTATAATAAACTCGTGAAATTCTACAGGTACATATTCAGGGTAGATTGTTTTAAAATTGCGAAATACAAAATAATTTTATCGATTTTGAAAATAGGTCAATGTATTTTGTTAACCTATATCTTTCTAGATGTGACTAGAATTTTATTGCAGTGAGTAAAAAACTCCTGGCCTTACAAAAAGCAGAGTGATTATTACCGTAAATCATTAAATTGCGTATAATATTTTTTCTCATCAGTGATATACTGATAAAAATTAAACCACATGTTTGCACGAAAAAATTATTTAGCAATTTTCTTTTGCTGAAATAATAAAACAAAGTCCCGTCGTTGAAATGTGCACATCTTTAAATAAAATTTTGTTAAGGAAATAGTATGCAAATATCCCAGTAAAGTACTTTGAAATGAAAAACTTTTCTCGCGGATATAAATATTGTGTTTGTGTTTGTAGAAATAACGCATCTTTTCGAATACTTATATAGGTTTGATCTAGTTTTTTTTATTCCCCAGTGTATTATCTTTGACTTAACTAGAACAGACTGCAGAGTTATTGCGGCCACTGAAGGTGCAATAAAGTTCACTTCCATCTAACAGTAATTTTTGAAATAGCTTCGTATGTCCATGATTGGAATTGATTTTTATTTTACGACAAGCGTAGGAAGGAGTCAAATGGAAAATATCCTATTAAAAAATGCGATCATATATATGATCACTTATAAGCTCTTACTTTATTAAATAAATTTTGTTGCGGATTCTTCCTGTACAGGGATCATAGGCCGTTCCCTTTTTTATCTAATGCCCTTTTCCCTTTCCACCTTAAATTTAAAAATAGAGAATTTTTACGAATTTCTCCCTTATGTCCATTTTTTCTACAAAGCTTCGATTTATTAAAAAATTCAAAACATTAGAAAAAATTCGCTTTGAAAGAGGTTGTTTTTGACAAAGCCAATTTCAAATAGTTCCTAAGCGATTTATTTGCTAATTTTTTATATCTCAAGGATATAGTCGACAGCGAATAAATCTGTAACGGTCTCATCGAAAGACTAAGCCTAAAATATAAATTAATTCTTCAATTAATTCTACAGTTTAAAACCAAAAATGTCTTTGTTTAACTGGTGAAAATGCTCTAAAAAAGCGGAAATGAAGGAGATTTTTTACAAAAATAAGAGAATAAATATTTTTACATAATTAATTGTAAATGCTAATCTTATAAATTTAAATTAAATCGTTCCTAATATAATTTTTAACCAAAAAGATTAATCTTAAACTAAAATAACATGAATTTTAAACAACGAGATGGATGTTTTAACATATGTTTTTACACATTCCAAAAATTAATTGATTTTTCAAACAAAAAAGATGTTTCTATCAAGAAAGAAAAGTAATTGCAAACAAATTGTTGAATTTTCAAGCTAAAAACACGTATTTTCAACTAAGGAGATGAATTATCAATAAAAATTATAAACATTCAACTAAAATAATGAATTTTTAGTTGTTATATCAACCAAAAAAGATTTTTATTTTAAAGAAAAAAAATTTAAGTTATGATGGCGAATTTTCTACAAAACTATTATCTTTATAATTTTGTTATTTTCGTAAATAATAATTTTTTAATATCTGTTTTCCCACTATACTATTTTTTAAAGTAACATTAAAAAATGTTATGACACTCCAGAGAATGTCACAGTTTGACGGTAATTTCTTTTCAACGGCCTTTGTTTCGCAATTTATAGGTTCACTAAACAAAAAATACATTTAGTGGACCAAAAAACGGTTTTCTTGGATATGCATGCAAATTTAGTTGAGTTAAACAAATTTTTTTTTGATTCAGCAAAGTATTTGATTGATCCTACCAAATACATAATTTACCAAAAGATTTGGTTAAAAAAAAACTTTTATTGATTGAACCAAATCATTGTCTGAGTCCAGCACTTTGCTTTATATTTAAATTTGGACTTAATTCATTTTAGAATATAAGGCATCAATTTTGTGTTTTCCATAGTGAATAGTATCACATTTTTATTTAAAACGATGAAAAATAATTCTGTAATCAAAAAAGTGATGGGAATGGGTAAATTGAACCGAGAATTACGTAATACTAGATATTACCAGTATAATAATGCAAGAAACAATGGAAATAGCTCGTAGAATAATAATAATATATAATTAATAATTTGTAAATATTAAAATATCCTTACGATATAAACACAAGGTTAAATATTTACGCATCACGCTTTTATTTATAGTCTCATTATTATTATATTATTATTACCTCATGGGCCATTTTCAATGTTTCTTCCATTATTTATGACTTTTTATGTGCAACTTAATTTTGTCATAATTATGTTGTTTGAAGTCGGCTTGAATATGTGAAAGTATGTGAAAATTTAAATACAAGATTTGTATCTGACAAAAATACATAAAATAAAAGCTTTTAATGATTCAATTTTTTCCTAAAATTGATTTAAATTCTGCAAAATTATAAAAATTGCTTCAAGATCTTCGATTTTCTTTTTGCGCATTTCTGGAAATATTTTGAAATATTTTTAAATTTTCTCTTAAAATTAATTTCTCAAGATAAAAAATATTTTGTACTTATGTCAGAAATTTTAAGAGAATTTTGTATTTCTTTGAAAAAATTTTGAATTCTTTAAAACTTGTATAGCTTTTCACCAAAATATTCAAAAAATCTACATTTTGTTAAAAAATTGATAAATTTTTTCAAGCTTTTAATTATTTTTGATTATTCAAAAAATTCTACATAATTTTAAATTTCCTCTTATAATATTATTTTTTGAAATAAAAAATCATTTGAAAATTTTTAGAAATTAAGGTAATTCTAATGTTCTTTTGAAAACTTTTAAATTCTTAAAAGGCTTCGAAAGTTTTAGTATGCACTATTTTCTAAAATTGTGTAATTTTTCAAAAATGAACCGTTTTCCTTTAAAATCATAAAATTTCACCATTTAAGACATTGTACAAATATACCATTTTCAGATATTGTAAAATTTTTTTTATAAAATTTAATTATATTGCAAAATTGAAAAATTATGCTTTAAAATCGTCTGCAGTCTTTTTATATAATTAAATAAAAAAAATTATAACCCTTTTTGATGGAAAATTAATTTTCATGACTGAAAATTCACCTTTTTTTTGATAAAAATGCAACGGTTTGATTAAAAATTCGTATTTTTCTGTTGAATTTGACTGTTTTTGATTTAAAATGAAAATCTTGCATGTTTGGGATATGTACTATACATTACTTGTCGAAAATTACTCTTTTGTGTTCGAATGTTGAATCAATTTGTTAAAAAATAATGTTATTGAAGATATGTGAAAAATTTTCCTTTTGTATAAAAGTTCAACAGTTTGGATGAAAATTCTTTCCTATTTCTTGAAATAAAAAATTTATATTTGTTGAAGTTCCGTCGTTCTGGTTGGGATATTCCTAATATCAAGTTAAAAATTCATTTCTTTGATTGAAAATTGGACTATTTTACTACTATTTTACTACTATTTTACGTCTTTTTTTAAATTTAATTTTTACTGAATTGGTCCTTTTTATTTTAAAATTCATCTCTTTTTATCGAAATTTCATTTTTTTATTTAAATATCAAATATTGCATTTTTTAATCAAACTTGATCTTTATAACTAGAAAATTCAGTGTATTTCGTTAAAAGTCAATTGCATTTGTAAAACATTCGACTTTTCGACTTGCAAATTAATTCAACATTGGGGTTAAATAATTCAACTACTTTCTTGAAAATTTAATAGTTTTGTTAAAAATTCAACTATTTAGATAGGAAGTTAATTTTTTTCGCTAAAAGTTCATCTGTCATCTAAAAAATTCGTGTTTTGTCTTAAAACTGCAACTATTTTGTTTGAATTTAATTGTTTCGTTGAAAATTTAAGTATTTGGTTAAAGTCACGGTTTCTAATTGAAAATTCAACTCTCATTGAAGATTGAAAATCCATCTTTTATACTAGAGTTTTAATTTTGTTGGTCTAAACTACAGAAATCAATTTGAATTTTTTAAATTTTAATCTGCAATTTAAAAAATTCTATGTTAAAAATATTACAAAATTACAATGCTGCTCTTTGAACATTAACGGTTTTAAAATGGGATTTATGAGTTTCGATGCTAAAGAATAAATTCATTATTGTCCTTTTTTGTTATTATCAATGGCTCTTGCTATTTTCTGAGACAAGAATGGAAATGAGGGCGAAATGAAAGTTATCATTGTTAAAAATGAGATGCAGCAGAATTCTTACCAATGGTTTTCTGTGTATGGATCTTTTGTTATGCGTTTCCTATTCCTAAACAGGTTTAAATAGAAAAGCCTTTAAACTCTAGAATTGTTGAGGTTCTACTTTAAACTTGTTGAAAGTTTCTTCAAAAGAGAGAGATGAGTTTTGAATACTTTAGATAAACATTCGAAATTTACCGAGGAGGAAAATAATTTCACAGACTTTACATAGAGTATTTATCACAACTATAAGTAAACCAGGTTTGCTTACTAGTCACGGAATTCCAGAAAGTTGGGGAGAGTCAGGAAATTTCAGACTGGGGAATGTTAGGGAAAACCTGAATAAGTCAGGGATTTTTCGTTAAACTGAAGTTGAATTTAATTTGATTATTTTGTTGAACATTTAACTTTTTTTAAGTCTCTCTCTTTAGAGGGAAAATTGTCTTTTTGTGTTTAAATTAATCTATTTTGGAAAAAATTGCATCTTTTAGGGTTGAAAATCACAATTATTTGGTTGAAAATGTATCTGTTTTGGTTGAGGATTCGTCTACTTTGTTGCACATTCGTATTTTTGGGTTGAGTTGAACTACTATTAAAAATGCATTTTTTTTATTATTTATCCTTTTGGTTGAAAATTTTTCTTCCTTAGTCGAAAATGCAACTATATCGTTGCAAATTCGTCATTTGTGGTAGAATAATGTTCTACCACAAATGAAAGGATTTTAACGAGATAGTTGAATTTTCGACTAACGAATTAGTCACCAAGAAGATTAATATTCTAAGAATATAATCTTCCTGGTGACCAATTCGCCTTCTTAGTTAAAATATGATCTTTTTGGTTGAAAAATAATTTCTTTCATTGGAAATTAGCTTTTTTTTAATTGAACTATTTTATTTCTTGTGGAAAATTGATCTTTTTTATAGAGATTTAATCTGCTTGTTTGAAAATACTTCTGTTTCATTAATAATTTAAATATTCTATTTTAAGTAAAGATTTTTTCTGCTTCAGTCGAAAATTGAACTATTTGGTAGGAATTTCTTCTTGAGTGAAAATTCATTTATTTTGATACCAATTGAATCTTTTTGGGTTAAAATAACAACTGTTTTGTTGAAAACCAATCTGTTTTGATTGACGATTCAACTATGTAACTTATTTTAAATTGTTCTTCATCAGTTAAAAAGTCAACTATTTGGTAGAATATAAATTTTCTTGGTGACTAATTCACCTTGGATGAAAATTTATTTTTTGTCAGTTCAAAATTTTATTATTTGGAAGAAAATTCGTGTTTTCTGGTAAAATATTTATCTTCTTGATTACTATTTCACCTTCTTGCTTGAAAATTTATCTTGTTACTTGATAAATAGTTTCTTTGGTTGAAAATTCATATATTTGTTTAAAAAAATTATTATTTTTTTCTTTAAAATTTAACTATTCTATTTATGTTTAAAAATATCTCTTTCTTTGGTAGAAAACTAATCTTTCGAGTTCAAAAATAAATTATTTGTGTCAAAATTCTTTTTTTGTTGAAGATTCAACACTTCAGTTATAAATTCATTTCTTGAACTTAAAAATGAACTATTTCGTTGAAATTGTATATCTTTGTTTGAAAGTTTAATTATTTTATAGAAAATTCGTTTTTTGTTACAATTTATTTTTCTAAGACCTTAACTTATGAGTCAACTGTTTTGCAGGAACTTAGTCATTTTTGTTTGAAAATTCAGCACTTTTATGAGTTTTTTTTTCTTTATTGTCCGGAAAAACCTTCTTGGTTTAAATTTCAACTCTTCTGTTTAACATTCATTTTTTTGGCTTGAAAGTTAGTCTGGTTTAGTTGAGAATTCAATTAATTTGTTAAAAACTTGATTAAAAGTTAAAATCTTTGATTAGTAATTAATTGTCTGTAAATGAAGTTTCTTTAATTTTATTTGATTCGTTTTTTTGTTGAAAATTAATGTTTGAAAATGGAAATTTAACTATCCAATTTTTGGTTTAAAATATATACTTTTTGGTTTAAAATTCATGTATTGTGTTGAAAATTCGTCCTTTTTGGAGAAAATTTAACAGTTTGGTTGACATTTTTTCTCTCTTGATTGTAAAATTGTCCTTGGTTAAAAATTCAAATCTGGTTGAAAATTCGCCAATTTATTTGAATTCAACGATTATTAATAGAAAATTAAAACATTTTTTTGTGGAAGGATCAAAAATTAATCTTTTTTTTTAGAATTTTTTTATGTCGAAGATTCATCAACGTATGGTTGGAAATTGAGCTATTTTGTTAAAAATTTCTGTCTTCCTGGTTGAAAATTAATTGTTTTGAATGAAAATTTAATTTGTCCATTTTTGGTTCAAAATTTTGTTGTTAGAGTTCAATCCTCAATTATTTGGTTGATAATGCATCTATTTTTCGTATGCCGAAAGCAATTAAAATTATTGATCTCCTATATGCAAGCATGTTTTCATACATAAAAGAATAATTTAGAACGGTCAGAAAATATTTAAAAAATTTGTTAGGATAAAGTTACGTAATTTCAAAATTAGGATTTTGTAACGAACCCCTACTAGACTGAAAAAGAGAAGCTTTTTTCATACAATATTTTATGCTTTCTAAAAACTTTTAAAACTGCTTTCCAATTCTCTGAACTTTTTGAGCAGCAAACGCAAACATTTCATTTGAACGTAATGTGCTCAAGCTTTCCATATTCGTAGATTGTACGTGACGTGAATAGATCAGCGTCTTTACATTTTGATACTCAACATGAACATTCTAGATGCATCTCTTATTGAAAAATTTCTAACAATATTAAGCTATATTATTAAGAAAACCCTGTAATTTTTAGGGAATTGTTATATACGTGGAAGAACCTGGAAATATGGAATTTTTTGAGTCAGAGGATTTTTTCGAAATTGTGTACATTTTTTTTGTAAATGTAGCTTTATATTACTGAATTAGACTATTTTCCTAAAATTGTGTTCATTTTATAATGTAGAATTTTTTAATACAAATAAAATATTTAAAACTTTCACTTTAGAATTTATATTCTCTATTCGTAAACTGAACTATTTTGTTGAAAATTCATTTTTCTTTTTAGTTAAAAATTAATTTTTTTAACCAGAAAATTGAATTAATTCAGTAGGATATTTCATCCTTTTAGTTAAGATTTCATGTCTGGTTGAAAATTAATTTTTTCAACTAAAAATTGATCTTTTCATATGAAAATTCCTCTTTTTTGTTAGAAAATTAATCTTCTTGGTTCAAAATTCAACTATTCTCGTTGAAGATTCAAGTACTACAGTTGAAGATTGATCATGTTATTTGAATATTCATTTTTTTCAGTTGAAAATTTAACTATTCTAGTTGAATATTTCATAATTTAAGTTGAACATTCATCTCTTTGGTTTCAAACTAATTATTTCACTTAAAAATAGAAACATTCCATTTTTTGTTTGAAATGGATCTAAATATTCTTGGTCAAACATTCATCTTGGTGATTAAAAATGCAACTATTGCACTTCAAAATTTATTATTTAAATTACATTTTAGTATACAATTGATGTATTTTGTTGAAAATTTGTCTTTTTGGAAGAAAATAAATCTTCATGGTCAAAAATTCATCTTTGTGCTTAAAAATTCAACTATTCCATTTCAAAATTTATTATTTAAGTTAAAAGTTCATTATTTTTTAAAAAAATGTAATTTTTCATTTTTGGGTGGGAATTAATTTTCTTAACTGAAAATTTATCTATTCGGTTTTTGGTTCAAAATGTATCTTATTTGGATGAAAATATTGTACTTTTTGGTTGAAAATTGACATTTCTACACGGAAAAAAATCGAAGGTCGTTTTAGCCATATATATGTACCGACAGACCACATAGGATGGTCGAGTATAGGACAGCTCTGTAATATGGCTAAAGCGACAATCTCTAAAAGGCTAAAATAAGATTTCCAAATCGACAATATCATAAGTTTGACTCGAAAGGCTCGGACCGACGCCTCGGTCATCTTTAGCTGGCTGACCCGATCATTGTGAAGGGTCGATTTGGAAATCTCGGATG
>JAWWLR010000166.1:27024161-27043372 GCA_035041075.1 Acraspis erinacei | reverse complement strand
GCATTGAACGCAATTTGATTTTAAAACACATATCTCGTACAAAACTGTCGCTAAATTTGAGATTTAAATGATGCTCGTCTAGAAATCTTGATTCGTATTAATTGAAGACCAAGATTTAAAAAATCATTCAATATTTATAATTATTAGGAAGCTTTTAACTGTTTAGAGAAGTAGCTCACATATAAATACTACTTTTTGGCTGAAAATTCATCTTGTAGTTAAAAATTTTAGTATTTGACAAAACATGTTTTTGTTTTGTAAAAAAATTAACTATTGAAACTTTGACTTTTTCGGTTGAAAATTCAACTTCTTCGGGGAAAAGTTCAACTGTTTGAACGAAAATGAACTATTTTGTTAAAAATGCATACTTTCAGATTAAAAATTCAACCGTTTTGAACATTTTACATACATTTTTGTATTGACCGAAAAATCTTTTTTGGTTGAAATTAATTTGTTTAACTGCAAATTTTGTTGTCGACTATTAATCTTCTGAGTGAAAAATTAATCGTTTTGGCCGGAATTCGAACTGTTTTGTAAAATATTTTTTTGATGGTTAATATAAAATTTTCAAATTGGGAATATAACTATTCCATTTTTTATTTTAAGACGGTCTTTTTTTTAAATGCATGTATTTTATTGAAAAATCATCTTTTTTGTTAGAAAATTAATCTTCTTGGTTGAAAATTCACCTTTTCGGCTGAAAACTCAAGTATTTGGTTAAAAAATCATGTTTATGGTTGTAGATTCATTAATTTAATAAACAATTAATTTCTTTAGTAAAAAATTTAACTATTATGGTAAAAATTCATATATTTTGTTAAAAGTTCTTCTTTTGTTAGGAAATTAATCTTCTTTTTTAAAAATGCATCTTAAAACAGAAAATTTAACTATTCCGTTCTTTGTTGAAAGTTTTAGTTTAAATTTAATTTGTCTATAATAAAAACTGAACTATTTGAATGAAAATTTATGTATTTTGTGAAAAATTGATTTTTTGTTAGATGATTTATCATTCTAGTTGAAAATTCATTTCATTGGTTATAATTTTAACAATTTTTTTGAAAATTCAATTATTTGGTTAAAAACTCGATTTTTGGCTAGAAAATTTGTTTTTGGCTTGAAAATTCAAAATATCGGATAAAATTTTTTCTCTTTAATTGGCTGAAAAATCATTTTTGATTGGAAATTCAAATATTTTTTTGAATATTCATCTTTCTCGGCGGAAACTTGATCTTTTCGTTTGAAAACTTATCTTTCGTAGAAAATTATTATTCTTTTTTAAAAATCCATCAGTTTGTTTGACAAGCTATTTTGTTGAAAATTCATTTTTTTCGTTTTATTCAAAAAACAATTGCACTTTAATTTGCTATTTTATTAGTTGGTCAGTCAGTGAAAATCCAGGAAATTTCGAAATAGGGATTTTGTAGGAACCCTGAAAAAAAAGAGTTTTATCGATAGTTATTTCATCAGATTCAATTCTTTAGGAAAATTCTGCAGTGCAAGCATTATTTATTTGCTTATATATGGAGCAAAAATGGTTTCCAACACGTTTTTATTTTTCATTAAAGTGAGAACTATATCAATAAATCAATTAGAAAAAAAACGACAAATGTTCAACTGTGCTTTTACCTTCGACCGTACCACTTTTTGCACAGCTTGATGCCTATAAATTTCTCTTTGTCAGTCTGCCGACTGAAAGCAATATATTCGAAAAGCAGAAATTCTAGCTGGTCAAACCGCACAAACTTTTCTCCCTTTCTTGTCAGTTACCAGAAGCAATAAATTGAAAGCACCCCTAAAAACAGATAATTACAGGGCTCGGACGCCATTAGTGATGTGCTTGAAGTTCTGAACATTCAAATGAATCAAGTTTTCTTTAAATTAAATGCTTTCTAAAGGAGAAATAGTGCAAAAATAGTGGTTCATTTTGACACATTTTTTTACCAAGGTAAATATTTTTCTACTATTTTGAAAAAAATAACACAAATACAACTTTATTTCTAGTATTGCTCCCTAATTTTCAAAAAATGTCTTGGGATTTCGAAAAATTTTACGAGATTTTAAAGATTTCAACAGACCTGGCAGACTTGGAATGGTCAGGAAATTTTTATATATGCCTGGAAAAACTTGAAAATTTCAGTGATTATTTTTCAAATCAGGCAATTTTTTCGGGGGCGTGTCTAGTTTTTTGTTTTAATTGTAATATAAAATTGAATAACAATTATTCTTTATCTATCTATTTAGTCTATTTTTGCCTTTTTTATTAAAATCAACTGTTCTTCATTCTAATTTAAAATAATTTTTGGTTAAACTATCAACGACTGCATTTATTGCTCATAATTCATATTTTTTGGAATGAAAATTTAAATTCTTGTTTGCAAGTTAAACTCTGTTTGAAAAATAATTTTTGGGTTGAGGATTCATAATTTTAATTAAAAATTCATCTCTGGTTCAAGAATCAACTATATTTTGTTGAAAATTCGTTTTTTGATTGGCTAAAAATTAATTGTTTTTACTGAAAATTTAACTATTTCAGTAGACACTTGAATCACTGTGCTAAAAATATTTGTGTTGTTTTATTTTTTCAAGCTGAAAATGTAACTTTTCCAGTTAAATATTGCACCATTTTAGTAAAAATGTAAATATTTGGTTGAACATTTTTTTTTACTAAAGATTTAACTATTCAATTTTTAGTTAAAAAATTATCTTCTTCAGTTTAAAATTCGCCTTCTTGGTAGAAATTATTCTTCTTGTTTAAACATTCATCTTTTTTTTTTGAAATTTCCAGTATTTTAGTTAAAAATGCATCATTTTTGTTGAAAATGCATCTTTTTAGTTGAAAATGAAATTACTCGGTCAAAGTTTAATATCTTTTGTAAAAAATTCATCTTTTTAGTTTAAAACGTATCCATTCAAGTTGATGATTCGCCATTTTAGTTGGAAATTCTTTATTTTTGTGGGAAACTTAGTTTTTGGTGGGAAATTATTAATTTTTAATTCAAGTTTGACTGTTCTCATTTTTATTAAAAGCTTATTTTTGTATTTCAAAATTCAAGAATTGGGTTGAAAGTTGATCTTTTTCAGTTAAAAATTCAACTATTTGGTTAAGTTTTTTTTTGGAAAATCTTCTTTTCAATAGAAAATTAATTTTTGTTCTTGTTGAAAAGTTAACTATTTGGTTACAAATTTATCTACCTTGAACACTTATTCCGAGTCGATTGTTTTGAATTTTTTTTTCGAAATATTCGAATGGCTCCGTGCTATAACAATTACTCCTGGAAAAAACACGAGATACCTGAAAAAATCTGGAATTGTCAGGACATTTTTTCCAGGAGTTGAGAATGCACCCTATCGGGTCCCGATCTCAGCGGAGATTAAGAGAAATTTGTTCACAATTTAGAAATAAAAACCAATATAACAAAATATGGATTTTAGACCAGTAAACAAAAACCATTATCATCAAATTATCTAATACATTTTGTCTGTTCAAAATCATAACATCAAGAGATATAAAAGATTCGAATCTTTGAAAAATTAATCTTACATTCGTAAGGAATTGCGTCGGAATTAAACTCGTAGGGGTTGTGAAGAAACTAATCTCGTCTCCCCGTAGCTTAGCGGGTAAGAGCATCAGGCCGGTAATCAGAAAGATCTTGGTTCGGATCCCATTGGGGCTTGAGAAATTCCTTTTCACAGTTTACAAATAAAATACAATAATAAAAATATATTGATTTTAGACCAGTAGATATAAACAATTAACAGCAAATTCTCTACTATTGACACCATTTAGACTGTCTAAAATGAGTCTGAGACCTTTAATTCATACTTCCTGTTTTCAGTTAGTCAAAAATAAAATAAAACATTTTGAACGTTATAGTGGGTTTTTGATTGTCGGAAAGGAATAAATAATATTTAAGTGACTATTTAATTGAAGTGGCACGAGAAACACTCTGTAATGATAATGTTTAATCAGATATTCCATATAATGTGTTCCCTAATGACAACGGGAATTTTTGATGATACTAGCTATCTCGTATGATTACACTACTACATTTCGCAGTCTGAAACCAATTAGGTTAAATGGTGTACACTACAGGTGGACTACGGTAAAATATAATCAAGAGCTATTTTGCGTTTACGTAATTTTATTCTACAGAGAAATTAACCATTGGTAATGAACCTAATATTTATTAAAAAAACTAAGCAATGAATTATTTTTTTTTTTAAATGATATCAAAAATTCTTCTGTAAATTTTCTACTTCCCTCTTTTCTCCCTTTTTAAAATAATTAATCTTTTTCTACTATTTTCCAAAAAGCTAGTTTGTTTCGTTAAAAAATGTACTATTTGGTTTAAATATTTATTCTTTTGTTGAAAATTCAGCTAATTTGTTAAAAAAATGTTTTGCAGAAAAATCGTCCTTTTTTCTTGAAAATTCAACAATTTGGAAGAAAATCATACTATTTGGTTGACGTTTAAAAAATAAGGTAAAAGTAAGTATTTATTTAAAAATTGAACTTTTTGGTAGAAGATTGACTTTTTTGAATAAAAATGTACATTTTTGGGTTGAAAATTCAACTGTTTTGTAGAAAATTAAACTATTTGGTTGAAATCTAAAGAAACTTAAAAAGATAACTATTTATTTAAATAATTTAACTGCTTGCTAGAAAGCTCACTTTTTTGTTGAAAATTCGAATTTTTTTTGTAGAAAAATCATCCTTTTCTCATGAAAATTATACAATTTGGCTGACATCTTTTTTTACTGAAAATCTTTTCGTTTGAAAATTGGACCATTTGGTTGCAAAATGAAAATTCAACACTGTAGGTTGAAAATTACACTATTTTGTTAAAAAGTCGTATTTTTTGGTCGAAAATTCAACTATTTGTTTAATATTTACCTTTGTAACAGAAAATTCTTTGTTTTGGCTTGAAAACTTAAGTGCTTGGTTGCAATCAAAGTATTTTTGGGGGAAGTTGATTTATCTATTTTGTTTAAGAATGCCACCATTTTTCCGAGAAAATTCATCTTTGTAGCTTGAAAGTAGGTCTCTTGTTCCTAAAAGTTGAACATTTTGGTTGTAAAGTGAACTGTTAGGTAGAAAATGAGTTTTTGTTTTTTAAAATCATGATTTATTTGAAAATTCAACTATTTTGTTAAAAAGTCATCTGGTTTTTGTCCGAAATTTAACTGTTTTTTTAAAGTTCTTCTCTTTTTAATAGAAAATTCGTGCTTTCGGGTTAAAAGTTCATATTTTTTGGTTGAAAATTCTTTCTTTGAAAATTAAACCATTTGGCTAAATTGCAGATGTCTTTCGTTGAAGTTTATTCATCCCTTTTGTTTCACAATTCTATCATTTTATTATAAATTAAAACACTTTTTTTTTAAATTGGTCTATTTCACTTGAAAGTTCAAGTCTGGTTGTAATTTCAACTCATTCGTTGAAAGAAATTTTTTTGAAAGTTCAACTAATTGGCTGAAGATCCAACTATTTTTGGTCTAAGCTTGGGCTTTTTGTTTTGAAATTCGAACATTTGGTTGAAAATTGATCTTTCCAGGTTGCAAATTAAACTATTGTTTAAAAAAAGTTCTTTTTGCATAACAAAGTCGTCCTTTTAAATGGAAAGTTCATCTTTTATGGTAGAATAATAATAAGGTAAATGCACCATAGTAATCGTTATCTTAAGCCAAATTGGAAATTAAAATGTTTGTAATATTATTTAAAACTCAATTCTTATTTTCAAAAAGGACTTAACCGATTAAAGCAGATATAGCAAAACTCAATTATGATTACTTTACATGATATTTGATTGAAGTCGATTTTTGTTCTCGATTCAAATTCAGATTATGTATAGCGTTAGTTATCGTCAGGCACGTAACCAAGTATTAACAAGAGAATAAAATACTAATTTGATAAAGTGATATTTAAATTTACCTAACCTCACATTTTTGCATCTACCTTACTTGTTGGTTGAAAATTTATCTGATGAAATTGATCTTTTTCACTTGAACATTAATTTTGTTCTTGAAAATGCATAATTTCGTGTTGAAATTCAAGTACTTTTTAGAAAATTGGCCTTTTTGCTTGAAAAATTCAACAGTTTGGTAAAAAAAAATAAACCACTTAATTGAAACCGTACTTTTCTTGATAACTCAAATTTTATGGTGAGAAAATTCAACTATTTGGTTGAAAATGTATCTTTTTTTGATTGAAAATAAGACTTTTTGCTTAGGGATCTGAAGCATTTAATGAAAATATCTAAGCGTCTAGTGTTTTTTTTCCTTTCGGATTATTGTCGAATGAAGTGATTTCCCGATTCGATCGTCTGAGATAGAACGTCCTGCGATCGATATCATCGTGATCGCTCTGGGATCGATCTGGACTTGAATTTACTCTCGAGTTGGTAATCGCATCAATGATGAATTTGATTTAATCAGATCAGAATTAAAATAAATTAGTCGAATCGCCACTAGCTTGTTAAATATCGTTTGATTTTCCTTTTTTCTAAATCGGCGTTTTTTGATTTTATTGAGTTAGTGATAATAAATTGCTCCCAAGCTACGCCACGCCAGCCGTAAATAATTCACTAACCTTTTTTAACCTGTTTCGAAGATGAGGTAATGATAAGATAAAGAGGAGTTTGTCAAGATATCGCAAAAATGGACATCGTTGACATTGTGTGACTCGTAGGAAGCACTACAACTTCGCTACGACTCTTGATTACAGTATAAACGCAGTTGCAGACTTTTTGTAGCCACTTTGATCATGTCCAGGTTTTCATTTAAGTACTCGTACCTGTTTACTGTTCTTAAGTGCAACTAAAAAAGATAGACTCATGTAACATAAGTTCGTTAGCTGCAATACAGTACTTTATGATCTTTTAGTAAATTTTATCTTTACCATTAAAAACGAAATTTACTTTAAGGCGAGGTTTATTTACCGTTAATTTATTTTAAAGAACTCTCTACTATACAATTTAGATACACGGCTATAAAACTTAATTTTCGTAGCAACTCAGCTTTTGTCTATGAATCAGAAAATTGTTTACCTTTTAAGATGTCATCATCAGCGGAAACACTGGAATATGAAAACGCTGCTTCATTTTCACTATCAGCTTCAGATCAAAATGATCCACATTTTCGAATTCCAATTCAGTTTTACACATCTGAATTCATATCTGTCGAGTAGCAGTTTTTATACTTTTTTTTTGAAAGGTGTAAGTTAGTTATGACCGATAAAGATTTATAAAACAATTTTTTCTTCCTAAATTGTTTCTCTAGGCTCAGGTTTTCTATTTTGGTTTAAACTCCCACTTCTGAAAGGTGTACAGCTTACTAAGGCCACCAGAAAGTGTTTTAGAAATAGTTGCATTTTCCACAAAATACATGAATTTTTAACAAATAGTTAAATTTTAAACGAAAAAAGATACATTTTTAACTAAATAATTGAATTTTGCCCGAAAATGATAAATCATAAACCAAAAAAACTAATTTTCAGAAATGAAGATGAAAATTTCAACCAAGTTGTTCAATTTGCAAACAGAATATCAATTTGGAACCAAAAAGTTGAATTTTCAACTAAAATAGATTAAATTTCCACCAAAAATGAGATATTCAAATTATCAGTTGAAAACTCTACTTTTTAAGAACAAAAAAATGAATTTCCATCAAAATAGTTGAATTTTCAGTCAAAAATGATTTTTTTGTTACCAAAGAACACTTTTTTTAAACCAAATTGTAGAATTTTTAAGCCAAAAAGACGATTTTTCTACAAAACAGTCGAATTTTAAACCTACAAATATGAATTTTCCACGAAGAAGTTAATTTTCAACCAAATGAAACTTTTGACTGAAAAGATGAATTCTTAACCAAAAATATAATAGTATACTTTCCAAGCAAAAAGAATGAACTTTTTAACAAAAATAGTTGGGTGTTCGACCAAAGAGATCAAATTTTGACTGAAAAAATTAATTTTCAACTGAAATTATGAATCGTTAACTATAATATTTGAATTTTCAGTCTAAAAAAATTAAGTTTTTTAACAATAAAGGCAATTTTAAAAAAATAGATTATTTTTATAATAAAATAATAAATGCTCATAAAACAAAAAATTCTCACAAAAAAGTTCAATCTTGAGCCAATCAGTTAGATTTTCATACCAAAAAATTAATTTTCTACCAAGAAGATTGGTGTTCTACACAAAGAGTTTAATTGTCAAGAAAACGCATGAATTTTCAACCAAATAATTCATTTTTTAACTAAAGCAGCTGAATTTTTGAACAGATAGTTTAATTTTTTTAAAGAGAACAGATAAGCTTTTTCTGAAATATTTGGATTTTTACCTAAATTGAGAAATTTTCAACAAAAAATGAAAGAGTTGAATTTATATTGAAAAAAATATATAGAAACAGAATTTTCGACATAACATGGAATCGTTACACTCTCAGTTAAAGAAAAAAAGTACAATTAAAAAAATAAGAATTTTCAATCGAAACAGTGGGCTTTTGAAACAAGAAAAATTAAATTTCGACCAAAGGAAATCAATTATCATACCAGAAAGACAATATCTTGACAAAGGAGTTGAAATATGAATGTTAAAAAAACAGTTCACTTTTAATCAAATAGTTTAATATTAAGGTAAAAAAAGAATTTTTAACCAAAAAAATTAATTTTTAATCAAATAGTTTAATTTTAACCACAAAAGATGATTTTAAAAAATAATAAATTTTAACCAAATAGTTGAATTTTCAACCTAAAAAGATAAACTTTCAACAAAAAATGATGAATTTATAACAATTTTTTCTACTTTCATCAAAATATTTTTATTAAATTAAATCAGTACAATTTTCAACGATAAAGAATTAACTTCGATCCAAAAACAGTCGAAGCTTCAACCAAAACGGATTCATTTTTTAAACCAAAAAGTTAGGTTTTGAACCAGGAGAGATTAAATTTCGACGAAAATTAATGGATTTTCAAACCAGAATGTTAATATTTTGACAAAAGAATTTAATATTTAACAAAAAGATTTTTCAATCAAGAAGGACAAAAATGTGAATGAAATTATTTAAGTTTCTGAAGATCAGATGAATTTTTTAATTCGCAAATATGAATTTTTAAGAAAACCGTTAATTGTCAATCAAATCATTTAATTTTAAGCAAAAAGACAAATTCTCAACAAATAAATTTTATTTTCAACCAAATAGTTGTATTTTCAACCTAATAAGGTGAATTTTCAACAAAAAGTTGAATTTTTAACGAAAAAGAATGATATTCTAACAATATTTTTCAACATTCATCAAAATATTTATATTTTTACTAAAATATATTAGTAGACTCTCCAATCAAAAAGAAAGAACTTAAAATAAAAAATAGTTGAAGTTTCTACCAAAACGGACTCATTTTCAACGAAAATTACAAATGAATTGAATTTAAAAAAGTGAATTTTCCACTAAATAGTAAAATTTTAAACCAAAGAAATGAACTTTTAACTAAAATGGTGAATCTGCAACCAACAAAAAAATCAATTTTCGACCAATTAGTTGAATTTTCAAGCTGTAAAGGCGAATTTCCAATCAAAAAGAAAATGACTTGCAACCTAATATAGTCGAATTTTCTACCCAAGAGATCAAATATCGGATAAAGTGGCGAGTTTGCAACTGAAATGGTTGAATTATCAGTTTAAAAAAATATTTTCACCATCAACAAAAAACGAATCCCTAGGACCAACAAGGAATGTTTTAGAAATTTGAAATTTCAGACGGAAGAGAAATTCCTATTTTACTATATTTTTTTAAATCATCAAATGTCTTTTTTACACTAATTAGTTCAAGTATTTGTCGAAACATAATGAGTTTTTGTTTAAAAAAATATGTGAAATTTTGTCGAAAAATCTGTTTTTCAATTTCAGTGTTTATTTCTTATTTTTTTATTTGGACTCTTTTCTCTTTTATAATGGGGGTTTTCTACACTTTATACCCTGAAGTTACGGCTTTTGGTGTGACAGCCATTATCCAGAGACTTGAAGTAAGGTTTTATTAAGGGGCGTTCCTGTCGGGGATACTGTTCCAGGTTCTTTGCAGATCATCCCATTATACCGCCTTTTTCGCGGTAAGTTATAAACATAATATGGTTATGAAAGCTTCGTGAAGATTGCTGAATTTATTCGACCCAAGAAGTACGAGTATAGCTGCAAATTAACGACATGCTTCCTGTTATCAACATCAAATGAAACAACAAACGTACATACATAAAATGCAAAAAACTCCCTTTTGTAGAATATTCTACAGAGAAATTCACATTTCTCTATTATGGAGTAGACTGGGGTAAAGTCGTCTGGTTAACATTCATTGTTCTATCTAAAGATAATGAGACGTGAACTTCATGTGCTTTTTCCATTTCGTGTACCCAGAGTGCACGTCCTTCCCCTCTATTCCCCTCATTAACACTTTTTCAAAGAATTCCTCTTTTTCAGAGTTTCGTAGTCTCGGACAGAAATCCTTATAGTTTCGGTCGAGTATCCGTTCGTTCGTCCTGTGTCCTTTTTTCAATGAGGGGAAGTGTTGAGAAATAAAGAGAGGGGGTGTAGGAAAAATGAGGGGAGGAAACGTATAAGGAGGAGAAATGGGATGGGAGTAGAGGAAGTGCGGTAAAGTGAGGGGAAATGATGGAAGAGGAAGAATGGAAATGAGGATAAATGAGGGGAAGAGTATGAAAAATAAGGGGAAATGTGTGGATGAGAAGTAAGGCAAGTGAGAGGAAAGGAGAGATGGGAAATTGAGGGAGGGGTAGTAGTGGAAGTGATAAGAAATGAAGGGAGGGTGTGTAGGGAAAATTAGGAGAGGGAAAGTGTAAGAATCGGGGGTAAATTAGGAGTAGGAAAGCGTAGGAAGGAGAATTTAAGGGGAAGTAGGTGAAGTGCGATAAAGTGAGTGGAACTTACGGGAGGGAAGAATTGCAATGCCGAGAAATGAGGGTAGGAGTAGGAAACATGATGAAAAATGAGTGGATGAGAAGTAAGGGAAGTGAGTGGTAAAGAGGCAAAGTAGGTGAAGTGCCGGGAAATGAGAAAAGGTGAAGTAAGGTAATAAGGAGAAATGAGGGGGAGGAGTAGGAGAAATAAAGAGATGGGAAAGTAAGGCGACAGGAAGTAGGTGAAGTGACGGGAAATGAAGCAAGGGGAAGATGTGTAATAAGGAGAAATAAATGAAAACGAGTGGATGGGAAGTTAGAGGAAAGAAGAGATGGGAAAGTGAGGTGAAGGGAAGTAGGTAAAGTGATGAGAAATGAGGGCGTGAAAGTGAAGGGTGGGTAATTGGATAAGGTGAGTGTAAGTGAGGTCAGTAGGGGAAATTATTAAAAATGAGGGTGAAGAGGGGAGTGAGAGAAAGGGAAGAGGAGGCGAGAAGTGAAGTATGGGTGGGTAAGTATGGGAGCGGAAGGCTTATACAATTTGATTAATACATTGATAGGCTACGAAGCCCTTTGACTAATTTTTCCCCCTGTTTTAAAAAGCTTCCCCTTTTTCCTTTTTTTCTCGATTTTTTGCCTAAATGCGAACTAAATTAATATAATACAACCCAATTTGAAAATACAAGGATTATTAGTCAAATCTCAATTCTTTTTGGTCAAAAATTCATCTGTTTTGTTAAAATTTCAATAGTTTAATTCTGAACAGAACCATTTAGTTAAAAAGTCACTTTTTTGGTTGAAAATTACACTTTCAATAAGTCAACTGTTAAAAATATCACTGTTGAAAATTCAGTTTTCTTCCATTTTTCTCTGTGGAAAATTCAACTCCCATGGGTTTGATATTTCGGACAATTCAATTTCACTTTCTGAATGCTTAGCCGATGCTTAAACCACCCTTACAATCATTTGAATAGCCTTTCTCACAAAGATATGTTTCCCACGTTTATCTTAAATTTTTTTCCGATCCTAATAGTATAATAAAAACGTTCCTTAAAATAAATTTAGCGACCTTGTCCTTTTAGGATATATTTCTCGCAATTATCGTGAAGAGATTTTCGATCCCAATAGTACAATTGAAAAATATTTGGTGATTTTGTTTGAAAAAATTAAAGTTTCCTTTTGTAAATCATTAAGGGCATGTGATACTTAGAAAATTATCGAATTTACCAGTTTTAGGTTCCCCCTTACTTTTTCCTAGAATTATGAATATTTTGTCTTCAAAATTTAGAAAATGATAGCGAATTTGCTAACGGAAGGCCTTGCACACTTTTTTGTGTTTTAATTAAAAAAAAATTTATTTTCCTAAATTTGAATAATCTGTGTTCCGGAAGAGATAGCTTAATGAAACTTTTTGGAGTACCTTTGGGCATCAAGTGGAACCATTCTAAAACATAAAATTTTAGGTCACGGTTTTACGGTATTTTTTGGATTTTTTTTACTTTTCTTTATTTTAGGGGTTAAAAACGAGGGTGTTCCGGAAGAGATAGCGAAATGAAACTTTTTTTAGTACCTTTGGACTTCAAATAGAACCATTTGAAATCATAAAATTTTAGGTCTGGATTTTAGGGGATTTTTTGGAATTTTTGTTGTTTGATTTTTGATTATCTTAGGGGTTGAAAACGAGGGTGTTCCAGACTCATTTTTTTAGTTTAAAACTCATCTTTTTGGTTTATAATTCAACTATTTCAGTTGAAGATTTATCAATTTAGTTAAAAATTTATCGTTATATTGAAAATTCAATTAGTTTCAACTAAGAGGTTACCTATTACATTTTTTGTTAAAAATTAATATTTTTGAGTCGAAAACTTAAGTATTTGTTTCAAAATTCTACCCTAATTCAGTGTATCCTTATTGATTTCGCCCGCCGTTGAAGCTGTTTTCTGCAGAAAGTGAACAAACTCATAACGAGCGCAACTGCTCTGTACCACTTTTCTTTTCTGCTCTTTTTTGTGGTTTTTACTGGCATTACGAATTTCGTTGGATATTGGAAAAACACAAAGAATGGTAAATAGCGCAGACAGAAGCTGTGCAGAGTTCAAGGGTTAATCTGACCCATGCGAAGCCTCTACTCGACTGAGCTCTTGGTCTGTCTCTTTTTCTTCATCCCAGCACTTTTCAGTCCATCTTTATACGAACACATTTTATCGCCCTAGTCAGGCGCCACAAAGTTGGTCGATATGCTCAAGACTTTAAAGAAGAACGGATGCAATTCAGAGAAAAATAGGCAGTGTGGTAGATTTATTAATTTTTCAAATTTAAGAGTTTCTATTTGCCAAATTTGCCAAATTTGCCAAAGGAGGATTTTTCAGTCAGTAGTGAACAAAATTCATCAAAAAGTGTGGAATTTTCAAGCCAAAAACATGAGCTTGCAACAAAACAGATGAATTTTAAACCAAGTAGTCCAATTTTCGGCTATAAATATGAATTTTTAACAAATAACGTAAATTTTTGTACAATTAATTGAATTTTAAACCAAAAAGAGTTAATTTCCAACAAAAAATAAAATAGTTCAATTTTTAGTTACAAAAATTGACTTTCAACCAAAAAGGTTCTACCAGCGACATAATTCTTGTACCAAATAAGACAAAAACCTGTGTTTTCAACAAACATTTGAATTTTCAACTAAAAAACGTAAACTTTAAGCTCATAAAGAACAGTTAAATTTTCAGTTAAAAAAATTAATTTTGAACCAAGTAAATGAAATTTTCAACAATAAAGTTACATTTTCAACCAAAAAGGTCAATCTTGAAGCAAAAAATTACACTTCTACCAAAAAGACGATATTTTAAACAAATAAGTTATTAATTAAATTTTCAGTTTAAAAAATTAATGTTCAATTAAAAAAAGTTAAATTTTCAACCAAAGAAATGAGTTCTCAACCCAAAAAGAAAAAATGTTTAACAAGAAAAATAATTTTCTGCTAAAAAAGACGAATTTTAAACGAAATAGTTGAATCCCCAAACAAAATCCAACTGTTTTTTTGTAAGGTAATTCTTTTTGATTGAAAAGTCTAATAATATATTTTTGTTCGGAATTAACCTTTTTTTTAAATTCTCTTATTTAGTTAAAAATGTATTTATTTTGTTAAAAATTCAGCTATTTTTTTACAACTTTTGTTGTTGTTGGAAATTCTTCTTTTTTATTGAAAATTTACTTTTTTGATTAGAAATTAACTTTTTCATTCAAAATTTTACTGTATTTAAAAAATTCGTCTTTTGGCTTTAAAATTTAACTATTTGTTTGAAAATGGAAGTGTTTTTGGTTGAAGCTTAATCTTTTTTCTTTTGAAATTTAACTATTTTGTTAAACATTCCTCTTTTTGGAATGGAAATTCATCACATTGGGAAAATTCACCTTTATCGGAAAAAAATGATCTTTTATGGTTGGAAATTTCATTGCCTTTTAAAAATCCTCTTTTTGAATGGAAAATTCAACTATTTGGTTAAAACTACAAATATTTTTTTGAAAATTACTTTTTTTAATACCAATTATAAAATTTTTGTATTGAGAATTCGCCTTTTTTTGGTTAAAAACTGATCATTTTAGTTGAAATTGTATCTCTTTGGTTAATAATATAACTGTTTGTTGAAAATGTGTTTCTTTTTCTGTTGAAAATGTAACTTTTAAAAATGAAAATGTAACTTTTATGATAATTCATCTTTGTAGGTTTAAAATGTCAAGTTTTTTTAATTTAAGAATTTTGTAGAAAATTCATCTTTTTTTGTTGAACGCAACTGTTTTTTTATATAAAATCAAAACCTTCTTTATTTGAAAGATCACCTATTAAATTTTTCATTCAACAACAAAAAACGAATATGTAACTAAAATTATGAATCTTCAACAACAAAAATTCACTTTCAAGAAAGTACTTCAACTTTCAATCAAGGAGCTGAATTTTCAATCTAAAAAGATTCATATTCAACGAAAAATTTAATAGTTGATATCTTAACAAAAATTGATAACGAAAAAGACAATTTTTGAAACTGAAGATTGATGTTTTTTATTTAAAAAAATCATCTTTTTGGGCTTGAAGTCAATATTGTTTTCTAAAAAATTGAACTTGTTAGTTTAAAAACTCAACTCTTTTTTTGAAGATTCATTGTATGAGTTTTTTCGCTTTATACTTCGTAATTCTAATTAAAACTAAACTAAAAGAAGTTTTGGGGAAGACAAATAAAAGAAAATACTATAGACGTTAAATTTGTTCATTAGAGTAGTGCCTTGTAAACTTGTAAAGAACCCAACGCGATGGCCGGCAAAGAGGAACTAAGGAAATTAGATTCTGAAAGTTGTCTGCAACTGGAACTCTGAAGTTTCTCCACCATTAATCTGCTTGATTAATTGAAAGCTGGTGAATATTCTCGCAAAATCCGCCTACAATCGTGACTTGGCGAATTTTTCTAGAGACTTGGTAACTTTACATGAAAATTGAAAATTAAAATTCAATGAATATGCGACATCAATGGAAGTAATCAAGCAGAATGTGTGATTTCCGTAAAGTAGATACAAATTTAGATCATTTCTAGTTTCTAATAAATGAGAAATTAAAAAAAATTTAAGGCGTGAAAATTCATTTATTTTATTCATTATTTATAACTATTTGACTGTTTTTATGATCGATCACACTATTTTGTCCCAATTGTTTGCTATTGCTATTCTCCAAACTATCGAATATTTAAGTCAAGAAGATAAGCTTTAACAAAACAAATAAATTTTAAAATGAATAGTTAACTTTTCAAACAAAAATATGAATTCTAATTACATAAAGTTTTCACAAAAATGTTGATTTTTCTACAAAGTTGTGAAACTGTTAAGAAAAGCAGACGAATCTTTTACAAAACAGTTAAAATTTCAACCTTTAAATACTTCTTTTTCCTTAAAAAAATGTAATAGCTGATATTTAAACGGAAAAAGACTACAATCTATAACAAAAAGCAGTTGAATATTACAAAAAAAAAGAATTTTCAGCCAGATGTTCAAATCCTCAACTAAAATATATTAATTTTTAACCATGCAGTTCTGTTTTTAGCAAGCAAAAAAATATTTTCTCTGAAATTTTAAACCAAGAAGAATAATTTTCTATCAAACAGATTATTAAGAAAAATAGATTAATTTTCCACTAAATAATTGAATTTGAAACTAAAACAGATAAACATTCAACCAATTGGTTGAATTATGAACTAAAAAAAAATCGGTTTCCAATAAAAAAATAAATAGTTAAATTTTAAGTTTAAAAAAATAATTACGCACGAAAAAAACTAGTTTTAAGACAAAGCGATGAATTTTCAACTAAAATATTTGTTTTATCTGAAATTATCAGCAAAAAGTTTAATTTTCAACGAAGAAAGAAGAAATTTCAACTAATAAAATGTTTTTATATCTAAATAATTTAATTTTTAACAAAATATTGGAACTTTTAACTAAATAATTACATTTTCAAACCAAAAAGACAATTTTGGTACGAGACAGTTGAATAATCGCCAACATAAAAGTTTATTTGCAAATAAAAAAAGATGACTTTTCTACCATAAAAGATGAGTTTTTAATCCAAAAAGACGAGTTTTGAACAGAACAGTAGAATTTTAGATACAAATTTATGACTTCAACCAAACAGTTCAAACAAACAATTTGCAAGCAATAAAGACAAGGTTTATAGATGCAAGTTGAATTTTTCACAAAACAGTTTATGGTCAAAAAGGACGAATCTTGAACAAAGCAGTTGAATCTTCGACAAAAAAATGTTGCTGTAAGAAAATAGGCGAATTTTCAAGAAAACAATTACATTTTGATCAAATTAGTTTAATTTTTAAGCGAATAATTTAATTTTCTTTTTAAGAAAATGATCTTGCAACCAAGTGATCAAATTTTCAAATAAAAAATATTCAAATTCAACCAAAAAACATGTTCCGTACCAAAAAAGTTTTCAAAGAATACCATAAAAGATAAATTTTTAATCCAAATGGATGAGTTTTCAACAAAACAATGAAATTTTCGGACAAAAAAGGATGAGCTTAACAAACTAGTTCAATTTTTACCAAAGAACTTAAACTTTCAAGGAAATAGTAGAGAAAATTTCCATTTAGCTGAATTTTTAACCTATAAAGATGAATTTTCAAACAAGAAGAGTAATATTCTACCAAAGGCGAAATTTTAATGAAAAAGTTAATCTTCCGAATAAACGCTGGACTGAAAAAACCGGAAATTTTTTGAAACCGGGAAAACAAATTTCAGATAATATAATTAAATTTTAAAATAAGTTCGATTTTAACTTTTTTTATGCTTAGAACTATTTGAAGTTCCATTGCTAAGTTTTTCAATTATCAAATCACTTACTTTACCATAATTCATTCCAAAATTTACCATTTTACAATGGGTATTTTGAAACGATTAAAAGTTAAAATAATTTAACTTCAATTTCAAAAAAAGTTCAATTTTAAGCAAAATTCAACATCGTTCAAATTTTAATGTTTCTAGCTTAAGATAATTATTGTTTAATTGTTTAATTGAAAACTCTTACGGTAGTTGTGCTAAAAATCAGCTCTCTGTACAGAAACAGTTTTTTACGATTTAAAATTTGAAAGTGTATTATCAGTCTTGTCTTATAAAGCAAAACATTTCTTTCTTATAAAAACAGCTTAAAACTTACGAAAAAGTAGTTTTTGTATTTTAATTTGTTTACTGTAGAAAATATTCTCTACAACTCTACTGTTTGCAGTTTTTAAACTAAGTAAATAATCTTCAAATAGTTATTTGTTTAAACAAATGTTTTCTCTAAAACAAAATATTGTAGCGAATGCTTTCCACGAAACCCTCCATGATTTTTGCAGTCTGTATGATATCCCTTATGTTTTTGTTTTTTTGTTTCAGGTGAGTAACTACTTTGATATTGTCATCTCAAGCTTGAAAGCGACGCATATTTATACATGTGCGTCGCTTATTATGGTCGTAAGTAACAATTTTCAATTTTATGATTCTCTATTTCCTGATGTTGACTGACGTGCTTTTAACAACAAAACACATAAATATATGCTATAAAGTTCTTGATTTCCAATGTAGATATATGTTTTTTTACTAATTAGCCGCATTTTGAATTTTAAGTGGTTAAGTTCTCAGTTTAGAAAATAAATTTTCATGAAAAAAAAGAATCCTTTACATACTGAATTCAACCAAAGGAGAAATAATTATACGGAAATAGTTGAATCCTGAACCAAATACATGAATTTTACCAAAATAAATTAATTTAATTTGTAGCAAAATTTATAACAAAAATTAATTTTGACAAAAAAGACGAATTTTGAACACAATAGAGTCAAAGAGGTGAATCTTAAAACGTTGCTTCTTGAACCCTAAAATATGAATTTTTATCAAAAGAATAAATTAATAACGAAATATAATAATAGATGTAATAAAACAGATGAATTCTCAGCAAAACACGTTAATATTTTAACCAAAAAATATTTTGATTTAAAATTAAACTTTTTTGAATAAGATTAATATTCTGGCAAAAAAGACCTATATTCAACGAAATGCATACATTTTTAAGCAAATACTTCAATTTTCCCACTATATAAAGATACATTTTGAACCAAATAGTTGATTTTTTAACTAAAAAACCTAAATGTTCAATCAAGAATTGACTATTTATAATAGTTGAAAAAAATTACTTTCAACCAAAAATCAAATGAATTTTCAACCAAATAGTTGAATTTTCAATCAAGTAGTAGAATTTTCAACCATACGCGATGAATTTTGAACCAAAAATATTACAGTAGACTTTCCAACAAACAAAGAAAGAACTTTTATCCAAAAATAGTTGGATTTACTTATAGGGTTCTATTAATTCAGGTCACATTTAAGCGAAAACCCCAGAAAAGGGGAATAAGTTACAATTACTTCAAAATAGGGGACAAAATAAGTCCTTAAAAAAAAGGAAAAGAGGGGGATAGGGGAAAGATCGCGAAGTCTGAAATATGTAAGTAGTTTTTAAACTTATTAATTTATCAACGAAAAATGAATAATGTGCGGCTACAATTCTAAAATATCAGCAGCTAAAGTTTACAGGTACATAAAATATTCATCCAAGTGAGTAGAAATTTCATGGTAGACACAAAAGATCCTTTTCAATTCAAGCAAGTGAATTCTCGTATGTAGGCGTATCAATTTATCTTCGAATTCCAATCGTAAGAGTGTCAAGGGCACTGTCCTTGTCGGTTTAGAGTGTACTTTCTTCTTTGAAGAAGTATCCA
>JAWWLR010000166.1:26966519-26983661 GCA_035041075.1 Acraspis erinacei | reverse complement strand
GGAAAGTCAGTCCATTGGATCGGAATCGCAGGCTTGACCATTGCTTGGACCGGAATTCCGGTCCAAGGGATTTAGAGTGCACCGAGTCAGTCACGCCTACCCCGAAAGGGAAACGGCTCTTGGTGTAATAATAATGTTGAAAATACACTATATTTGCATTATATTTGAAATCTATAATCTAATATAGGTGCAATTTTAAAAATATTTAGTAATATTTTAATAATATTTATTTATAATAATATTTTTAATAATATTTTAATGTAATTTCGAATATTTACCATTTTTTTTATTCATTCGTAAATTTAGAGCATTTAAAGTGATCGCGTAGGTTTATATTTTTTAACCATACATTTCGGAATTGCTCAATTTATAAAAGTTAAAAATGTAAACATTTGCAGTTATGTGATATTTATTTTTCAAAATTTCAGTTGGAAAAAGTGGTAAAGGTTTCATTTTATGGGTGGAAATTATTGAGCCTTTGTGTGTCAAATTTCAAAATTAAATATTTTTCAAGCTTAAATTCTAAAAGTTTAAAATCGAAAAGAGTTCCACTTTGAGTGATTGTGGATTTACAATTCAATTTTGATTACTTCAAATGAAAATAATTTTAGTTGTAAGAGTTCATATTTTTTTATTTCAATGGTATAGGCTGTAAAAAAAGGGCTGATAGCTTGTTTTAAAATGTACATTAAACAATTTTTCCATTTTCATGAATTCCGAACGTGTTTATGTCGATCTTATCATTCGCTATATGCTGATCGAAAAGGGAAATTCATATTTTTAACATTTAAAGTGGTGCTACATAAAAGGTAGCAAATTGTAAAACACGCAGTGTAGTGAAAGTTACTGCCAACGCAGCCTCAATTTTTGTATTTTTATATTTTATTGTTTTTAATGGTAGTGAAGCTTTTATTCTTAAAAACAAATTTTTGCTTAAATCAGCTAATGGGTTATTTATACAGAGTGTCCCACGAGTTACCTTATCCTTGTAGGCGCGGATAGAACAACAACAAAATAAGTTGAAAAGTCCCATAACTTATTTGGGTCCGATACGTATGTTGGAACTTACAGGGTTTTGAAATTGTATGTAGGTGAGCCGCTTTTGTGACAGTGTGCGGGCATGGAAACTAGCGAGTGTCGTGAACTTAGAAGTTGTGCTGACGATCGCTAGTCTCCATGCACGCAAGCCTGTCACAAAAGCGACTCACCCACATACAATTTCAAAGCCCTGTAAGTCGCAACATACGTATTGGACCCAAAAAATTGATAAGACTTTGCGGCTTATTTTTTTGTTCTATCCTGTAAATGTATAAATATGTGGCAGGTCATGATCTGAGGAGAAACGAGTGCAAAACATGACAATAATTTAACTTCATATCGGAAATCATTTTCACTACAAAATACCTTTGTAAATTCGACTTATAAATGAGAATTAAAATATTTATTAGCGATTTAATTGCTTAAACCTTAAGTAGGAAATTTATTTCTTTAAGTTTCTTTAGGTTCAGCAATACTTGTTCTACAAAATAAATTTGATGAAAAATTAAAAGTTGATAGGCACTGGTTTAAGTAAAAAAGAATAAACATCGAGGACAATTTTCAGAAATGGATAACTTTTATTTAGCTTTATTGCATAAGCAATACTAATGTTTGCTTGGTTTTTTTAACCGTATCGCATAATTAAGACTACTTTTTATTGTAGTACATATTTTTCTTGCTTATGCAATAGAAGGAACTTTTCCAAGTCTGCAAATTTTCATTTATATTTATTTTTTTTACTGAAACGAGTACCAGAATTAGTTGTGTATATCTTAAGGTCATATTATAACAGGGTAGCCGTAGGTCAGGGATTTAAGAAAAAAGCTGGACAAATGAAGGGAACTTCAGACACTCTAAATAACTCACAAGTGTAATAAATGTGAAATCTTTCATTTTTAATTTCAAATTTTGTATTCTATTTGTAAAATTCTAGCATTTGAATATTAGTTGACAAGGAAAATGAAAAATTGGACCAGGAAAAATGAGATTTTGAAAATAAAGTTTTCTGACCACCCTGACAGGATATTCTTGTTAGTACTATAATTTACTTGTTTTGTATTTCTATTCCTTTTTATGCAGTTGCTTGCTCCTGACGACTATACTTTTGTTGAAAAAAATGTTATATTTCATTGAAAATTCGTCTTTTTGGATGGAAAATTCAACTCTTTTAGAAGAAAATTGAATTTTTGTCGAAAGTTCATATTTTGGTGTTTAAAATTAACGTGAAATCTTTCTTGGTTGAAAAATCAACTGGTTTTTTGCAGTCGTATTTTTAGTTTCAAATTTTACTTGTTTTAGTAAACATTTTTTTAATGCGACTGTTTGGTTGAAAATTAATCTGAATTGGTTACGGATTTCAGTTGCAGATTCATAATTTTGATTGGAAATTCATCTCTGCTTGAAAATATAACTATTTTCTTAAAAGTTGATCCTTTTATTTTAAAATTCCTCTACTTGGGTAAAAGTTAAGACTTCTTTAACATTTTTTTTGTTTGGCTGAAGTTCCATTCATTTGATTGAAAACTTATCTATTTTATGAAACTTCTTTTTTGTTGCTAAAAATTGATCTCATTAGTCTAAAATTCTTGTTTTCTATAAAAATATTCCTGCTGGTTGAAAATGTCTTCCTTTTTAGTTGAAATTTAACTTTTTTTATTGAAAATTCACATTTTCGACTTGAAAATTATACTGTGTTACGGAAAATTCATCTTTTGGCTTCGAAGGTTTAACAATTTAGATCAAATTTTTTTCTTTCTTGACTCAAAAATCTTTATTTCATGAAAATTAATTTTTTTGTATTGGAAGATTGATCATTTTATTGGGAGCGTGCATCAATTTTGAGGGATTTCTAAGAGGTGGCGTTACTTGTACTATATCGAGTCGAGACATGCCGTTACTATATTCCTGTCGAAACCACACCATACATCAAAGTTGAAAGTTCGTTCTGATTTGTTGAAAAGTAATTTTTAAATATATAACAGATTATATTTTATATTATATTATATTGTATAGTATATTTTATTTTATATACCAGATTCATTTGAAGTAATTTCTTGTACCATTAAAAACTTGCTAAAAATTAGCATTATTTTCTTGAATTAAAGTTCTTATTCTGGTCTCTCTAATAGCTTAATGGAAAAGCATTAATGGGAAACCAATCTTTGGTTCGATTCCCACTGGAGCGAAATGAGAAGGCTCTTTTTTCAAGAAACAAAATTGTAATTAATTTTTATACTGAAAATTGAATTTTTCTATTATTAGTTGAAAATTGATTATTTTTAGTTGAAAATTCAATTATTACGTTTAAATTTCATGTATTTTATTGAAAATTTGTTTTTATTGATTGAAATTAATCGTCTTGCTTAAAAATTATTTTTTGTTTTTAACTTTATCTCTTTTGGTAGAAATTTAATTGTTTTTTGTTCAAGTATCAACTATTACGTTTTGGTTGAGAATACATTTGCGTATGTTAAAAATTAAACTATTGTGTTGAATATTTAATTTTTCGTTGAGGATTCATCTTTTTGTTGAAAGTCATCCTTTCATGTTAAAAATTTTAATTTCTTCCAAAAATGCATCTTCCATGTTGGAAAATTGTATTTGTCTGAAAAATTAACCTTTGTATTTTTGGTCGTAAATGGATCATTTTTAGTTTAAAAATCAATTGTTTGTTAAAAAAATATGTATTTTGCTAAAAATTCTTTTCTGGGGGGTGGGGCAGAAAATTAATCTTTTTGGTCGAAAATTCAACTGTTTTGTTGAAAATTCGCTCCTTTTCAAAATGAAAATTCTTGTTTTATGGTAGAAATCACCTTTTTTTTGTGTTTAAATACACTCAGCCTCCGATATAAGAACCATCGCTTTACTCGGGGTCATAAGAGAGTATGTGCTCAGTCAAGCGTGACCGAAAATATTTTTAACATGTGACCTTGCTGAAGGCCCGATTTAGGCTTAAGGCGAAAGCAATCCATGCCTCAAATTGTTCTTATATCGGCATAGTTAAGTGTAAATAAATATTAATTTCCAGGGAAAATGAAAAAATGGTCACAGAATAATGTACCATAATCTATTGAGTAGGATACACTTTGATTTTTTAAATTTACTTATCGAAAACATTTAAAATCATTTGTATTCGAAAAAGTATACAAACAGGAAACCACAAAATAATATTTAAAGCAATTTTTCCTTTTCTTGATGAAATACTTTCTTTTCGCATGAGAATTTGGAATTCAACCAATTATTTTCCTTCATTAGCGACTCGCGACTGTTTTTTGCGATATAAAAATATTCGGTGACAAAATAATTATAGCATCATTATCACTTTGTGATTAGCAAATCACAATTTATTGGCTACCAAAGAGCATTTGATACATAACAAAATTTAGTGTAGTGTTTCGAAACTTGTCAATAAAACAGGCGACAGTTAATCGCAAAAGCTATTAAAGTGATATCTTTCAATATTGAAATTCATTAGAGAAATTCGTGTCAATAAAAACGTATGACATATGAAGAAATTGCCAACTTGGTTTTTTATATTTTTGTATTTCTTTTACTTTTTATATTTAAATTTTGGACCAGTATACAAACTCTGAATTTTGACAATCCCACTTGATTTTGTTCACTCAATCTCATTGGTTTTCACTTGTCGATATTTCAGTACAAAATCCTATTTCTGATTCTGAGTTGTGATGCAGTCAATGAAATTCAGTTTAAAATTGAATTTAGAATTGATTTCGTAATGCGCGCATTCGGTCTACCGCGTTCGCGGTTAAAAATATTTCATTAGAGGAATGAAAAATTCATTTATTTCACATTATTATAAATTTGGCTATGAAAATAAGTATCTTTTTTTATTCTTAAATTAAAAATTGTTTGTAAGTTGGACAGCAGTCAACAGAAGACTCGTATCCAAAATATTTCAGTAATTTTTGCAGACCCTATCTTTTTTGTGAATTTAGTAATAACTGTTTCGTATGAATTAACAAAGTAGTTCAACTAGTGGCAAAGCAGTTGAATTTTCAACTGAGAAATATGAATTCTTAACAAAAAAGGTAATAGTTGATATTTCAACCACGAAAGGTTTTTCAGTCAATAAAAATAATACATTGGATCAAAAATATAGAATTTTGAAGGAAAAAAATATTTCTACAAAGCAGTTTAAATTTCAGCCAAATAATTAAATTTTAAACCATTTTTTGACCAAAAACTAACGATTTAAAACAAAATTACATTAAAGTTTAAATAAATAGTTGAAAGAATTTTCAGTAAGTTACATCAATTATCAAGCAAATAATTTAATTTTGAATCTAAAAAATATCCATTAATTACCAAAAATGAAATAGTTCAATTTTCATTAAAAGGAATGAATTTTTAATTTTATTAAATTAATTTTCGACGAATCACTTGAATTTTCAAAAAAAATAATTGAATTTTTAACAAATTATATCAATTTTCTACCAAACAGTTGAATTTTGAAATTTAAAAATCCATTAATAACCAAAAATGGAATAGTTAAATTTTAGTTTAAAAAAGTGAATATTTAATTTAGAAAAAGTGATTATCGATAAAACGATTGAACTTTCAAACCAATAAGTGAATTTTCGACAAATTACATAAATGTTCAAACAAATAGTTGATTTTTGAAACTAAAAATTCCATTATTAACCAAAAATGGAATAGTTAATCTTTCATTGAAAAAATGAATTTGTAATTTTAAAAAATATTTCTTTCAACAAATCAGTTAAATTTTCAACCAAATAGGTGAACTTTCGAACTTAAAAGATCAATTATTAAACAAAAATGGATTAGTTAAATTTTCATTTTAAAAAATGAATAATTAATAAAACGAATTAATGTTCGGCCAAATAGTTAAAATTTATACGAAATATTTGAATTTTTAACCAAACTGTTGAATTTTCAAGACAAAAAGATGAATTTCAACATCACAGTTTAATTTCTAACCAAAGTAGTTAAATGTTCATTAAAAAATTAATTTTCATTAAATTTGTTTGATTTTGAACCAAGGAGATGAATTTTCCACTAAAATTGTGAATCTTTAACAAACAAAAAAAAGAATGTTTAAGAAAATTTAATTTTCAACATAAAAAATGAATGACCAAGAAAAAATATAGAGGTTAATATTTCAACCAAGAAAAGATTTTAATTTTCGATAAAAGTCCGTTAAATTAAACCAAAAAGATCAGATTTTTTAACCAAAAAGGATGAAATTGCTAACAAAAAGACGAATAGTCGAATTTAATTTTACTCTGATGATTGTTTCGTCTGTAAATACCTTAAAAATGTTTTCTTCTAATTTTTAAATGTTAAAAAAATATTAAAAGTGCAGTTTCGAAAAATTCTAAATGAGGCGAGATATATTATATGAATTAATAAAAATCATCTGCTAATTTTGAAGAATTTTAAACAAATAAAAAAAAACTTGTGTCATTCATATTGAATTTACTGGAATAATGTTTCTCGCTATAATAAAGATGCGCTTGAAGTTCTGAGAAATTTTTTTCTATTGACTTTGTAAACCAGAAAAAGTGCTGAAATCTTTGTTCATTTATATTGGAAATAACTTATTATTTAAACAGATTTATAATATTTTTTTTAAATTCCAGTTGGAGCCATATTTATGTCTAAAATAGTAGTTGGGAAAAATATTTCGTGCACTTTAACTTTCGGAACTTCAGGTTCATATATAATAAACTTTTGTAAATCAAATACGTTTTCAAATTGTATAAGATTTTCTTTAAAATCTGTAATAAAATGTTGGAAAATAAACCTAGTTTAAAATTCAGGTCTTATGAATTATCATCTTAGTTATTTTGAGTTTTCAGTTTTAAAATTAAGGAAGTGAAAAACGTAACTTTTTAGGTAACTTGAAGTTACTTTCTAGTAAATGTAATTTGTTACAGTTACATGTAGCGATACTGTAATTCGTTAAATTTTTTTCTCGAAGTAACGCAACTGTAACTAGCTACTAAAAGAAAGAAGCTTACTCAACGCTGCTTTGTATATACTTAATTGAAAGTTTATAGCCACCCTTATACTCTGCTTTGTTCAGGTATATATCCTGAAAAGAAGCTTTAATTAAAGGTTAAATTGCCTTTCACTGGCTTTTCTCAGTTACGCGTCGGAAATAAACGAACAGGGAAAATTCTCAGCGCAAAAGTCGCTCGGAGCTAAAGTTCTTATTAATTATAATTCTTCATCTTTGTGATGGTTGAAAAAGACATAACAAAAATAAAAACGAATGAAATCTCGATGAAAAGGCGTTGGTGAATAGCCGGTGGCAACTAATTGCAAAGTTATACTAATGAGTATTCATGGGTCTTAATTAATAATTTAAAAATCATAAATTTTAATTATTTTCATTAATTTAAAAAAATTGTAATTTTACGTCCTTCTAATTTGCATGACATCGTCATGTTTATCATAACTTTTTTTAGAAGAACCTCGAGACAAACGAACTTTTTTATTGCCCAGTGTAATTATGTTAAACCAAAGTTGCTGCAGGTCAGGGATTTCTGGGAAGTCATAGAAAACCTGAAAGTTTCAAGGAATTTTCGATAAATTGAAGTTGGAACTGATCAAAGTGTCTGACTTTTATCGAGAATGCACACTTTTTTTCTATTCCCATTTTGCCCCTTTTTTAAAGAATTGCTCTTTTTCCCCTATTTTGTTTCAGAGTTCATTTCTTGCAGTCAAAAATCCAACTCTTTGAATAAAAACTTAATAAATTTCTTGAAAAAAATTCCACTATTTTGTTCACAAATAATTTTTCTTGGTCAAGAATTTAACCACTATTTTGTTAAAAATTATTTTTATTGATTGAAGCTTTAAATATTTTGTTTCAAATTAGGTGTTTTTTTCTTCTCTGGGCTAAAACCCTTATTTTCTAGAATTATTTATATTATTTTTTTAAACAGATTCTATCAAAACTTATTTAATGTCTTAATAGGCTACGAAATATTTTTTTGGGTTGAGGGTTCCTAGATTTTTTTCTTTTCTTTTCTTTCTTTTTAGTTTGAAATGTTGATACTTTTGGTTAAGAATTGAATTTTTTTGGTTCAAATCAACTGCTTTTTATTTTAAATTAAAATAATTCTTGGTTGAAATTTCAACTCTGGTTGAAAGCTGAATGTCTTTCTTGATAATTAATATTTTTGTTGAGGATTCATGATTTTAGTTTCAAATTTAAATCATTTAGTGAGAACTTTTTTCTTGAAAATTAATTTTTAAATAAAAAATTTAACTTTTCCATTTTTGTTTGAAAATTTATCTTTCATTTGAAATCACAAATAATTGTTGAAAGAGGCTATTTGGTTAAACTCGAACTTTATGGGTTGGAAATTCAACTATTTGGTTAAAAATTCCGAAAAATTATTTGAAATTTTTTTTCGTAAAAATTTGAACTTTTTTGTTAAAGAGTAATTTTTTGGGGTCAAAAATTCAACTCATTTTTAGAACATTCGCCTTTTTGGACAGAAAATATATCTCTTTTAATAGGAAATAAAACAGTCTTCTAAGAAAAAATTCTTTTTTTATTGAAGTAAACTGCTTATTTTATTGATTTTTTGTCTTAAAAATTAATTTTTAAAACTGAAAAGTTAACGATTCCATTTTTGGTGAAGAATATATGTTTTTAGTAGAAGATAAAACAAATCATCTTTTTCGTTAATGAGTTTAGTTAAATTTTGCTCTCTCTATTGACTGAAAAATATTTCTTGATTAAAAATTTTAATATTTAGTTGACAATTCGTCCCTTTTGCTTGAAAATTCAGCTTCTTGGTTGAAAATTCAATTATCTTGTTGAGAATTGAATGCTTTGTTCAAAATTTAGCCATTTTTTGTTGTCATATTTTTTATCGAAAATTGAACTTTTCAGTTAAAAATTTGTTTTTTAGTATAGAAAATACGTCCTTTGGATTGAAATTGTAACTATTTTGTTATAAGGAGTTTTTCCTTACTTGGAAATAAACTGTTTTGTTTGAAAATTCCACTTTTTGGGTTGAAAGTCAACTGTTTTCTAAAAGCATTTGACTCTTTAGTCTGAAAATTCAACTCTTTTGTGAAAATTGATGTCTTTAAGGAGCAATCTAATATTTTTTGGTTAAAAATTCATTTATTTTGTTGAAAATGGAAAATAGTTCGACTTGATATCTTAAACGTATCTTATTGAATTCAATATGGTGTTCAATTTGTTTAAATATCAATTTTATTTTTACACAAATTTATTCCCCTATCTTCGTGAAATATCACCCTATTTTCCCTATTTTGAGATCAGTTTTTGCTGTAAATTCTATTATTGCTAAAATATTTCTATTAATATTAGGGCGATCTAAAATTTGTTTTATTTTTTCTTATCAAATGGCACTACTAGAAAATGTTACTTTCGGTGTAAAAATGACTCCTCATATTTGGAAAAATTAAAAATAAAAGAAGTATTTAGGTTGCCCCTAAGTCCTTTAAAAAACGTTTTATTTACAAACTTTTTTATCCTGACAAAAATGGTAAATTAATTAATTATCATTCTAAATTAAAATTAATTAATTAATTTAAAAATACAATTTTATTGGAAAGCAGCATTATATTATTTTCCTGCATTGTTATGCTATTTAACATTTGTATAATTTCCGTTTTTTTTAATTGTTTTTCAGGTAAGTGATTTCACAAGCCAGTCGAATATATAAACTACTAAGAGTGAGTACCGACTAAAAAGTTTCCTTCTGCGTACTTCGTTTCCTCGTGCATATGAAATTAATATATTTATTAACCTGGCATTTTTCCTAATGAATCGACCATAGAAATGAAATCTTTTACTGTCGCACTTATTAACAATTTCAAAATTAGAAGAAAAAAATTTAAATATTAATATTATCAAATTGACTATATTTAATTCAATAACAATCATGGAAGTGCCTAATTAAAAGCTGTTTAGTTGTTAATTAGCGAATTTAAAAATTCAATTTTTATACATTAGATATGATTTAGAGATATAGCTTATGAATGTCAAAAATAATATATTTTCTTTCATATATCCTTTGAATATATTTTTGAGATTTGCAGAGGAAAAAAATTATTTAAACAATAAGCCAAATATCGTTAAAGACATATTACTCTAAATATTCTTTAACTGTTTCATTAATTTATGAAAATTTTAACTTTTTACGCTTTTCATGGCCAATTTTTTTTACACATAAAAATTGTTTAAAGAAAAGAAAAATGTATTTTACAAAAAATATCAATCAATATTTATTAACTCGTCATTCATTCTAGTAAGTAAGAACTATTCAATATTCACAGAGTAAAACAATTGTTTAAAAAAATATAAAATATTTAAATAATTGACAAATATCATTTAAAAATAATACTACTCTTAACATTCGTTAATTTTGTCATTAACTCCATAAAAAAATAATAATTTTTCACGATTTACAGGCAACAATTTTTTTGATAAATATTGTTTAAACAATTCAAAATTATTTATAAAATACTTGGAGACTTCCAACATATTCATTACTAATAATAAATATTCAAAAAAATTCAAAAATACCTTGTTTATCATGAATTTTACATAAAACTGCTATTTTGCATTTTTGGAACGTTTTCCAGGCACAGAGTAAAATGATGGGGGGGGGGTGGGTGAAATTAAAATGTGTTCAGGAGAACGAACAAAAGTGGGAGATCGATCATCAAATATCAAAAGTCGAAATTTTTGCATGTATAAATTTGGACTACCCTGATTTACCAGTTACAAAATACAATATTTAAATGTGCAAAAGTTACCTATAAGAGAAAAAGGTGAAAAAATTATTATTTTCCTTAAAAATCAGTTGAAAATTTGATAAAAAGGACAAAACTTCAGTACGGGGCCTTTTAAATGACATATCATACCTGTAATCATATCCGAATTTTTTCTGACGGTAAAGGTACCACTTAGGCTAATGTGCGTTTTATTTTCTATTATTTCGCATAAAAAGTTTTAAAATTAAAATTTAAGGTTTAGTGGAATTTTCAAATTAAAGTTCATGTCTTATTTGGAGAAACGAGAATAAATCTGCCGCAGCCCGGGTTTGAACCGCGAACGACACTTTACATGAGTGGAGCGTTAACCAATTACACCACCGGAGGCTGTAGTAGATCATTTCTTATTTTCTTTTTAAACTTTTTTCTAAATGAATACTTCAGTGTGGCGAATTTTTATCGAATCAGGTATAAATTTAAGCAAATGATGTAATTTTGTTGACCAGCTTGTCAGTCAATTTTTGTTGTTAAATATTATATAGTGTCGATTAAGAGTTTCATTACCATGTGTTGTCTGGTTCAAGTCCAGGCTGAGTCAGATTTTTTCTTTCTAGAAAAAATAAGAGACCCATAATCGGCACTATTAAACATTTATTATAACATTAAAACATTAATTAATATCCTGTTAAACTGAATGGTATTATTGTTTAAAGTTAAAGTTCATCATTAAATTAATTACCCTAATAAGCAGAATTTAACTGTTTTGCAAATTTACTTCCGGTTAAACTAGAATGATCATTCTTATCGTATTTTTTAAATATTTCGTGGCTCAAGCAAATAAAATAAAAAGGATTAAGAAGGAGTGGTCGACAATTAAAAAAATTTCCCTCTTTAATGAGAGTGTATGGAACTCCTAGTCCTGCATTCGACTTTCGTAGCCAAAACGTTAGGATGGAAATTTATGCTAATGTTAGCACCGACGAGAAGTTCTAAAGTGAACAGGGAATTATAGAGAACTCGACGTGGGGGGGGGGGGGGAGAACTTTGGATTATGTTTCGTTAAAAATGAATGCCTCACAAGCTTTGATAGTTTATATCTCAAGATCTAAAAATCTAGAAAATCTGGAAAATTTAAGTACGGGAATTGAAATGAAACTGGAAATACAAATTCCAGATGGGAATCACAATTAAAAGTTTTGGAAAATGTGAATTTTGAGAGAATATCTTTAAACATTTTAAAGGGTTTCCAAAATTTACCAAAAATAACTTGAAACACTAAAAGTAGTTTTTCTTATACAGCAGAACTTTTTTTCTATTTCAGAAAAAATACCAATAATTTAAAAAAGAACGAAGGTTTGGAAGTTTTAAAAATATTCAGCAATAATAAAAAATTTGAAAATATCTCAAACAAATTACAACAAAATTTAAATTTGGAAATATTGAGATTTTTATTAAGATTCCTGGGAAAGTCATAAGTGAATTTTATTTTTGAAAAATTTATTTTTAAAGGAAATTTGAAAAAATTCTAAAAGATTTCTAAAAACGTCGAAAAAAATCTAGAAGATTTTCGTATGATTTCTTTAATTTGAAAGATTTTTCAACATTTTCGGTTCAAAATGCAATGATTTAGTATAAAATAATTTTTTCTTGTGGATTCAACTATACTGTTAAAAAATCATGCTTGCTAGTTGAATTCTACTGTAATTTGTTAACAATTATTTTTTTCTTGTTAAAATTTGAACTATTTTGTTGAAAAGTGATCGTTTTATTTGAAAATTCATTTTAAAATTGAAAATTAAATTGAATAATTTAATTTAAATTAAATACATAAGTTAATTAAAATTTTCTAATTTAAGTTTAAATGTAATTTAAATTATTTATGTTAATATTTAAATTTCAAATTTTAAATCCAGTTTGAAATTCATTTTCGTTTAAAATTAACTTTTCTGTGAAAAAATCATATTTTCGGGTCGCAAATTCGTCTCTTTTGGTAAAAATTTCATTTTTTTAAAATTAGAAGTGCAACTGGTTCGAAAAATAATTCTGTTGTTGAGAATTTAAGTATTTTTTTGAAAATTCATCTTTTTAAAAGATGAATTAAAATCTTATAAGATCTCGAAAGATTTTAAACAACTTTTATACTTTTGAAGAATTCGAAACAAAAATAATTGCTTTGAGAATGATTTGATGTTTCAATACACTTACAGAAAAATTACAAACTTTTAAAGATTTCAATTAATTGAAAACAAAACGTGGATTTTTGAGGATTTGGAACAAAAAATTAGATGTATTCTTTAATTTATTTGGTATTAGCGATTAATCCTTTTTTAATTATTGAAGAGTTATTTTTAAAAAACGGTACTTTTGAGTGGAAACGCAGTGTATGAGAACCCTGAAAAGTATAATTAACTTGGGCTTGATCGATAAACGCCTTGATTTTGCACATAAAATACGTTTGAAAAAATTATTATTTTCATGGATATAAATTTTCTTAACATTGCTGCTGGCCTTAAACGACTTCTCAAATTTTTATTTGCAGCCCTGGCAAAAATACGCTAGAGAAAATGTTATTAGTCTATGCAAATATAAAATAGACCTTTGAAAAAGAAACACAAAAATTACTTCTTGGGAAACATCCTGCCTCGTTGCTTTTGATTCCATGAACTTGCCAATTTTTTTCTATAGTATTTTTATCACTAATCATTATAATAATCTCCGAAGGGGCTGCAAATAAAAGTCCGTAGAAATTTTGGAAGTCTTAAAGGCCTACAGAAATGTAAAAAATTGACATTCACGTTAATAACCATGTTTTTAAACATATTTAACGTACAAAACCATGGCGCATATCGATCGAATCCAAATTGATTATGCTTTTTCATGATCCTCGTACGCTACCTTTTCACATAATTCCATTTCCGATTTCAAACATTTTGTTTTACCGAGCCACCCTAGTATAAGTGACTACTTAGTCCGGTTTTAGGCGATAAACACTGTCGAGTTCAGTAAATCCGGATTATGTGACCGACGTAATAATTCACGGATAGTAGAAGGAATTTTTTAAAACAAGTGAATCGCTTTTTATGCAAAGTGATTTTCACTGGAAAAATTGAAAAGTTTTGATCTAATCCTGTTCTCCCGACTCTTGATAATTCAAAATAATGAGAGCACATACATTGTGAATATGCATATTATGCGAACAGCGAAAGGAATAATAAGAATGGACATTGCGCTCATCGCGAGGTAATTTATTATGAAAAATAAACATCAGCATTGTGCAGAGCACGATTGGTGTTTCCTCGTTAAGAATGGTGTACAAGAAAATGACATTAATAATATCCCAGTGAGATAGCTTATTCTCCCTTCGTACACCTACAGATCTTCCTGTGTTTTTAAATTACTACTTAACATTGCAAAGTCGTTAATCGCACGAGACCCGAAGATACTATTATGTCAGCAGAAACGCTCTTTCCATGACCAACTATTGTTCCGCGCCGTCACTTTCCTTAGGGTCTGTCGCTCGAGACCTTGCGCCCGCGGGTTGTAGGCGGTAGTGGTCTTGTTGTGGTAGCTCGCTCGGTTTTGCTAGGCGATCGACTTACGTGATATTGACTACTGGTTAAATTTTCTAATCTTCTGTAAGGTCTGTCGCTCGAGACCTTGCGCCCGCGGATGTGAAGCGGTAGTGGTCTTGGTATGGGGCCTCGCTCGGTTTGACTGGGCGGTCGACTTATGTGACACAAGTTTCATTCGTACCGCTTTCGCGATTAGCGTGTCAAGCTTTTTCCCTTTTTGGGATTATTGTGAAGTAAAGTGATTTTCCCGACTGTAAAATCTTCGGGTATTATTGGAAGTGACGAGCCGGATAACATATACCTCCAGTTGCATCGGGATTTAGCGTTTCAATAACGATATATATTCGAAATAAATGTTGTTGATTGAAAATTTAACAATTCCATTTTTTTTAATTCCTCATTTTTAGTTTCGTCTAAAATTCATCTTTTTGGTTGAATTCAACTATTTTCTATTCAAAATTAAAATATTTTTTGTTTGGAATATTCACTAGCCAATTTTTTTTCAATATTCATATTTCTTTATTGCAAATTTAACTGCTTTCTTAAAAATTGAACTACTTTCTTAAAAATTTAACAATTTTATTGAAAATTCGATATTTTTGGGCTGACAATAAATTTACTTAACTGAAAATTGAACTATTCTATTCTTTATTATATGTCAATCTTTTTAAGTTTGGAGTTCAACTAATATATTTGGCTGAAATTTCTCAAATTTTGTGGAAAATTTGTCTTTATTGATAAAAAATAAATCTTGCTGCTTGAAAATTCATCTGTCGGTTAAGTCAAATTATTTCTTATTTAAAATTCAAACTTTTAGATACTGAAAAGGTGTTTGACCCAAAGACATCGTTTTTTGTCCCAATAAAAAATGTTCTTAAATTTAAAATGATTTACTTTAATTGAAGTGTTTTTGTGTCAAATGAAAAAAATTATACTAAAGAAACGCTTTGTTTAATTTAAAACAAACATTTCTCTAAGTCTATTCTAAAATTATAAACGTTTCTGGCGTAATCCAGTTTCGAAACTTATTCGTTTTCAAAATATTTGCAACCAAAGATTCGCCAAATTGTTTAATTTAAAATTTTTATATTTCAAAATCATGACATTTTGAACTTTTTTCAAATGGCTCTTTCATGAAGATTTTTAATGGAAGATTCTTTCATTCTTAATGTGTATAAATCAGAAAGATGTAATTCTGAAGGCCATCCTTTTGATTAGTTCAATTTTTAAGATTTGCAATTAAAGATTCTTCAATTCTAAAGGTCTGTAAATCAAAATACTTAAATTTGAATGATTTTGGAGCTCAAAAATAAACTCTTTAATTTTTAAGATTTTTAATTGAGGGCTCTTCAATATTTAATGTGTACCATGGAAAACTATGCAATTTTGATATTATTATATTTTCATTCTGAATAGTTCAATTGAATGATGTAATTTTGAAAGTTTGTTTTGGGCTATGAAGATTTACAATGGCAAATTTTTTCATTTTTAAGATTTGAAATTAAATACTCTTCAATATTTCATGTTTACAATAGAAAACGATGCGATTTGGATTGCTTTTTTTAAACTAATTTTATCAGCAAGATTTTCAATTAAGATTCTTCAATTTTTTAAGGTTTGTAAATCTAAATACTTTAATTTTCTACAATTTTAAAAAGTTAGAATTGATAATTCTTCGATTTTAACAATTTAAAATTTATTTATCTTTAAGATTTGGAATTGAAGTCTTATTAATCTAGAATATTTATAGTCCAAAATTATGTAATTTTTTCACGTTTTTTTTTAATTTTGTTCAACTTTAAAGATTTACAATGGAAATTTTTTTATTTTGTAAGATTCTCATCTGAATACTCTTCAATATTGAATATGTATAATATTAAGCGATGCACTCTTAGATTCACAATCGAAGATTTATTAATTTGAAATATTTATGGTTTAAAATTATATAAGTTTGAACGTTTTTTAGACTATGTATTTTAATTTTGATGATTTGGAATGTCAAATTATTCAGTTTTATAGGAATGCTAAATTAGGTATCTGGATTAGTAAGTAACAAAATTGTATTTAATAAGGCATGGCTGAAAGTATTTGATAAAAATTAAACCATTTTGGTACTAATTGTTATACGGAGAAAGGAGTCATAAAAAATTGGAAAAAATGTGTTACCTACTTTATAGATAACCGGGCGGAAAAATGATTCATAGGGGTACAAATTGGGTATAATTTTTATATTTGTACATTATCTGTATATAATAAATGGAAATGATATATATTTTTTCCCACTATTTATATAACCTATGTATAAGCGTAGTTCTGAGAGTCTATACTTAAAGCTCCATATAATAACAGTTTCGGAGGTTGCCTCGCGCTGAGTACTCGCGCACTGTGGCCCTTCCGAGGCAAGATTCGAAACCGTCTCTCGCCCTGTTCGCTGAGAAACTGCGTGACCCATCAGTTCTAGGAAATACAAAATTGGATCACCTTCTATGGGACCTGGAGTGTATTTAATTAGTAAATAAGAAAAGTTGCAACCAGCTGAAAACTGCAATTATTACTCGTTAGATTATTGTAGTTTTTACATGTTTACCATGTTTTTTTCCAACTTTAAAAATATATATCTGGGATTTACTGTGGTAGTGTTAATGTTATGTATGATCTGATATTTGAAGGAGATTTGTGATCCTGTTTTGTGGAGAGCTCTCACGTTCCTGAGTTACGCTAATCGCGTGTAAAGCCGTAAATTGCATCGTAAATCCCACCTTGTTTCTGTATTACATTC
>JAWWLR010000166.1:26885301-26901022 GCA_035041075.1 Acraspis erinacei | reverse complement strand
TTTACTCTCATGCTTACCCAACTTTTCCCCCACTCCTAATTTTCCTTCTATAATTTCCCTCCCCTAACATCCCCTACTTTTTATCCGCTACTTTCCCTCCCCTCATTTCCTATCATTTTCCTCTGTTCATTTAATCTGCTATCCATTCTGTCACTTTCCTCACTTTTCCTTCTATCACCAACCATACTTTCCCTCTTCCTATACTTTTCCTTTCCTCACTTCCCTTACTTCTCATCCCCTCACTTCCTGTAATTTTTATTTTTCACTTCCACTACTTTTCTTCCCTTCACTTTCCCTATCTTACCTCCGCTACATTCCCTCCTCTCATTTACTTTGATTTTTCTCCCCTTACACCCCCTACTTTCCACACTTTTCCTTCCATCACTGCCCATACTTTCCCTCCCCTCACATCCAGTACTTTTGCTTTCCTCACTTCCCTTATTTTTCATCCCCTCACTTTCTCCACTTTTTATTCCTAACTTTCACTGCTTTTCCTTCTATTTCGTGCCCTCCCATCACTTCTCTTACCTTTTGTCCTATACTTTTCTTCCCCGCACTTTCCTTACCTTTCCTTTTTTCACTACAAAACCCTAAAAAATAGTATATTTCTCAATTAAAACATTTGATAAATATAGGCTTAGCGTTGCTAATTGTTGACTATGTGTGTCACTCATATACTACCAGAGAAACTAAAAATGTGTGCCGTATACGTATCTTATTATTATGTTACAGATCTCATACAATTTTCCCTATTCCCCTCGTTTTCGCTATTTTTAATGAATTATTTTCCCCCTATTTTCAAGGAACTTCCATTTTCTCCTTTTTTTCTTATTTCTTTTTGAATAGGAAATTCGATCTCATAGATTAAAAAAGTATCTTTTTGTTGAAAGTTAATTCGATTTATTTGAAAATTCAATCCAATTTATTTCTAGTAAAGATTTAATCTCTTTAGGTTACAACTTTGACTATTTTATTACAAATTTTATCAATTGTTTCAAAATTTAACTATTTTGTTAAGATATTTTCCTTTTTGATTGAAAGTCCAAGTGGTTTTTGTTAAAGTTTATTATTTTTTGTTTGAAAAATCTTGATTAAAAATTAACGTTTATGTTGACAAATTAACTGTCTTTTAAAAAATGTGTTGAAAATTCATCTTCGTTGGTTGAAAATTCAAGTATTTGGTTAAAAAATCAACTTTTTTCTTAAAACTGTATCTTTTGGTTAAAAATTCACATTTCTTGGTTTAAAATTAGTAGCATAGCTATGAAAGCACGGCGTCACTTACCGACCGAGCAAGTTTCTGGTCGATGCCAAGTTACCGACAGTGGTCGGTAAATCAGGAAGGTAGGTGGGCTTGTCGTGCTCTCACAGCCATACTACTAAAATTAATTTTTTTGTTGAATAGTCATCTTTTCGGGCCTAAAAGTCAAATGTTTTCTAAAGATTTTTTAGGTAGAAAACTTAATTACTTCGTTGAAGATTCATCTTTTTGAGTTCATAATTCACCTATTTTATTAGAAAATTCAACTAAAAAAATATTTGAACTCGAAATCTTAAGAATATGGTCACAATATTAATTTTACTTAAAAGTATTTATTCTCCTATTATTCTTTTATTTTCGAGGAAAATCACCCTATTTCACCTTTTTGGTCAATGTCTCAAGCCAACAATGAGTTAATAAAATATTGAAATCGAAATTACCATTTCTACAAATGACTATTTTAATTATTTCTCCATTTTGTGTTTTTATCAAGGTTTTTTGGGTAACTTGACTATTATCTGAGTTTATTGATCCAAACGAATACACCCTCTAGGATCATCAGTGTTCAACTTCAATAGATATATTTTAGTAAAGGCTGTCAATCGTATGATTGTTTCACTCATAATTTAATCACGAATGTTTGGTAGTATTAAACTGTATAGTATCAGACTCGTCTAGTTCGAAATAAGCAATAAGTTAAAATATTAATTTAATTACACGTTTATCCGATACATGGTTTGGTAGGCTCAATAAACCTCGTAATTACCTTAGTATGTAGTTATTGATAATTAAATTTAAGTTAAATATAGGAACCTAATACCCTGAGCTATTTTCATTATTCAATTCAGTCCGTCCTCGTTTTTACCTAATTCCCATTTTCACCACCCCCCCCCCCTCCCTTAAGTTTGAAAGAACCCCAACAACACGTAAAATCGAGAATTTCGACCTAATGTAAGAAATTAGCAAGCAAGGCGAATTGAAAAAGGTTTTGTTTAATTATACTAATTTCAAATATTTCCTAGACAATTTATTTGCTTCCTCTATAACTTTGTAGGACATCGTCAATAGCTAAGGATTAGCTAATGATTCATTCGAGAAACTAAAGACGAAAGATAAATCAATTCTGAAGCTTCAGATTCTTAATATTTTAAAACAAAATATTGAATTTTCAACAAGTTAGATGATTTTTTTTAATGATTGAATTTTTAACCAGACAGAAGAATTTTTTTAAACTAAATTGTTGAATCTTTAAACAAAAAAAATAATTTTTAACTAACATGATGAATTTTCATAAAAATATATATATTTTCAACAAAGTAGTTCATTTTACAAGCTAAAACCATGAATTTGGTACAAAAAAGTAGAATTTTTCTACCGATAATATAGTTTTAAAAAACAGCTTATTATCAAAAACCAATGTAAAAGATGACTTCTTAAGGAAATATGTGATAATTTAGATATATAAACGAAAAAAAGGTATTTTGAATAACAATCTGTTGAATTTGTCCAAGTTGTTGCGTTTTTTAGCCAAAAAGGCGAATTTTCTGCAAGGCAGTTGAACATCAACACAAAAATATGACTTTTCAACAGAAAAACTAATTTTCAGCCAAATAGTTAAATTTTCAAGCCAACAGGTGAAATTTAAAAAATGGAAACTGTTTTATCTAAAAAGACGAATTGTTAGCAAAGTTGTTGACTCCTCAAACAAAAAAGATAAATTTCTAACAAAAACTTATGCACTTTACAGAAAGTTGTATTTATAAAAAAAGAGATAAAGTTTCTACTGATAACAAAAAAGAACGAATTTTAAACAAAGTAGTTAAATGTGCAACCAAAGAGATGAATACTTTACCAAAAAAATTGATTTTGAAACAAATAATTTAATTAATTTAACTATTTCTTTAACCAAGAAGATGTTTGAGCAGAAAAGACTATTTTATTTCTCAACAAAGTACATCTACTTTCGACTAAGCAGATCGTTTTGAACAGAACATGATATAGTTTAATTTTCAGTTTAAAAAAATTAATTTTCAATAAAAAAACAATTTTTAATACAAAATTTCAATTTTTCAGCAATAAAATGAATGTTTAACAAACTAGTTAAACTTTAAACTAAGTAATAGAATTTTCTACAAAAAGGTGATTTTTTAACCAAATATTTTAATTTTCAACAAGTAATTAAATTTTTAGTCAAATGGGATAACTTCTTAACAAAAGTGTTGAATTTTGAACAATATAGTTAAAATCTCAATCAAATTGTAGAAAGAAAGTAGTTTTTTTAAACTGAAAACTTACTTTAACTATTTTTAAAGTACGAAAATGACGAAAAAACTTGCTAAAGAAAAGGCACTACGAATAAAAAGAACAGTTTCTTTTAATATTGACGGGATACTCATGTGACATAACATGTTTTTGACAATACATAAAATCCCCTTTTATTCAGAAAAAATCCCCTTTTTACGTAAAATTAAACTACTGAACCGCAAAGGTCCCTAATATGTTCAAATTCCCAGTTTTCGTGACTTGACATTAACCTCCTGTAATACGTCTGTCCGGAAAATATCCGACCTTGTTTGTGTATCAGGAGTAAGAATTAATTCTGGTCACTACCGATGAAAGCCCCTTCAAAGTTCTCCCTTTTGGAAGCCAAAACCTTCTTCCTGCGATCCTCCCACTTTCGGAAGCACTCCTTAAAGTCACATTTCGGAATAACGAACATCTGCTTCGTCGCATTCTGCATTATTTCCTATGCGTCTTAAAATCGGTTTCCTGCTAGAGGATACTTTAATTTCGAAAAGAGCCAGAAATCACAACGTGCCAGGTCAGGACTATGTGTGGTCTGCCGAAGTTGTATAAGGCTGTGTTTCACCAGAAATGGCTGAATAAGCTGCGTTTGGCAAGGTTAACTTTCCTCTGAACTAGGACGACTTTTCAATCGCCTAAACCACTCTTTAATTTTGTGTCACTCATATATTTACCACCATACACTCCTCTAATCAAACAGGTGTTTTCCGAACATAAATAGCCAAGTTTTGAAAAAATGGAATTGGCATTCTTTGTTCGGAGCGGTCCGTCATTCAAAAATTCGACGCGTACGTGCTTAAATGCTTACGCAACTGCGTACACTACAGTACCCAATATTCAGTTAAGTTTCGTAAAATATCTTGTTTCCAAGATTTAGTCTCAACGATACCCTATGTGCAGTCCATACTGTAACTTTTAATAATGTAACTTTTCTTTCAGTAAATCAACTCATGGGTTAATCATTATTCAATTCAGGTCGATACCCATTTCTGAAGTGTTGCATTCTTGTGACATATTTTATGGCATTTAAAAAATTTGCAATCGGTTTTAATTAAAAATAATTTAGTGAATTTTAAAAGATTCCAATTATTAATTATTAATTATTTATTTATTTTGATTAATTTGAATAATCAATAAGTTTTTAATATATTTTAAAAGATTTCACAGGATTTTACAAGATTTCGGAGGGTTTCGATGATCTTTAGGGATTTTAAAGCTCTGAATGTATTTTATTACATTTTCTCAGAGTTTAGGAAATATAACCATAGAATTTCACGGCATTTTATAATATTTTAGTGTACGTCAAAAAATGTATTTATCTTAAAATAATCCAAGGAATTTTTAGTTGATTTCATTAATATGAAGGAATTTTAGGCAATTTAAATATTTTGGGATAAAAATTTTGATTTTACTACATTTTCCTAGATTTCAAAAAATACCATCCGAGAATTTTAAGGAATTTTATAGCATTTTAGATGATTGCAAAGAATTTATTCACCAAGAGCGAGGATTTTGTAGGATTTCAAAAGATTTAAAGAGATTTTAAATCATTTTTTGGAATTCATCCTGCATTCTATTAATTTGTCTTGAATTCTTTTAAATTCTTTGGAATTCTCTTGAATTTGAAATCTTTTTATTTAATTGATCCTGAGGATCAATTCATAAAGTTATCGAAGGATAGAAATATTTTAATGTATTTTTTAAAATTCCTTGGCATTTTCAAGAGCTCCAAAAACTTCCAAGGTATTTCAAAAGATGTTAAAGGATATAAAATATTCTAAGGTATTTTATAAGATTTCTATGAATTTTAAGAGCTTGAAATAATTTCTAGGGATTTCCGAGGGTTTTAATCATTTTGAAGGAATTACAGAAAACTTGCTTGTGGTTTTGAAAGAATTTCCTAGAATTCCGGAATAAATTGAAGGATCTTACAGGACATATGCGGTTTTAAGATATTTAAAAAGATTATAAGGCGATTTATAAGATTTTCTAAGGATTTTAATTATTTTAAGGCAGTCTTAAAGCTCCTGATGTATTTTATTAATTCTTTCAGGAGTTTTGTAAATATCAAATTTCATAGAACTTCATAAGATATTATAATATTGTAATGGATTTCAAAGAATATATTAGAAGAAGTGAGGGATTTTGCAGGGTTTAACATATTTCAAAAGATTTTCAAATATTTTTTGCACTCATTTGGAATTTGCCCGGAATTCTTTTAAATTCTTGTAAATTCTACTAAATTCAATGGTTTTTTAAAAAGTTTTTGTTTTATTCATCTTGAAGTCTTTTAAACTCACTTTAAGTTTTTAGGAATTTCATAAAATTGTTTTAAATTCTCTTTAATTTTTGTAAACTCCTTTAAAACTTTCTCAATTCCGTGCATTTTTTCATATTTTTGAATTGTTTGGAATTCAATTGTTCATTTTTTAAATTCACTTTGAATTTTTATTAATTTTATCGAATTCTTCTCATTTTCCTTAAATTCCTCTAAATTCCCTCAAATTTGATTGTAAAAAATGGAATTTAAACAAATGTTAATATTGTTTGCAATTCATTTGAATTATTTTTTATTTAATTTTAATGGTTTTGACGTCATTAATCACTTTCTTGGTTAGAAATTAGTAGTGTTTCAGAGATTTACTCAATTTTATTTGATTCAATGGATTTAAAAAAATTTTTAAAGTGTAGTTGGTCCTAAATTCTTTAACCTTATCTTCAATTCTTAGGTATTTCATTAAATTCTTTTAAATTCCCTTGAATTTTTCTAAGCTCATTTCAAACTTACTGAATTCAATTAAGTTTTTTCATATTTTAAATTGTAATCAACTCATTTGAATTTTTTTAATTACTCCTTGATTTTTTATAAACTTCAACTAATTCTTCTCGTTTACCTTAAATTCCTCTAAACTTATTCCCACTTTACGTATTTCAGTAGAATTCATGGATTTAAAAAAAATTTTCCCGTTCATTTGAATTCTTTTGAATTTAACTTGAATTATTTTGAGCTCTTATGAATTATTTACATTTCATTTGTTACTCTTTCAGCGCGAAAAAAGTGCCCCATTAGTGTCACAAAAAGTACCCTTCGCTCCCTATATTTAATCTCATAAGGACCGTAAGGCCTGTAAATACTTGTTTTTGACAATAGCACAACTGGGTACAAAGAGCGCAAGGTCGATTTCTTCCCGGACAGACTTTGTACTCTTTAAAATGATCGGGCCCCTGATTATTGAAGTGAACCCGTTCAACTGGATTAGGATTCTTCTTAGTTAAACATTATGAATATTTTGAATAAATTGTGCTGAACTTGCGATAATACCTGATGCGTCAGCAAAACCATCAAGTTTATGCTAATCTGGGCGGTCCATTTAGGTGAGGTAACTTGTTGATGTGGTTGAAAACACAGATATTCGAAAGCGGAAACACCTCCTCCCTGGAGGCAAACATTGACTTTGAGTTATCAGTCAACCATGTGTTTACTCTCCTGATATCTAAATGTAGGTTCACTATTTTTCTTTTCTTGTCTATATTGTCCACTTTCATAAAAAGCAGAAACGAATTCGTTCCCGTTTAAATCGATGAAAAGAATGGAAGAATTGAATGTTTATATTTCGAGCCTAATTTGCCTCATCAATTTAATTGAATCTCTTTCATCATATGTGCAATAATTTAGGCCGTCGGTTTCAAGCCCACTCTCTGATAGGGCTGTTACATATCAGGGAATTCTGTGTAGTCCGAGAAAGTCAAGGAGAGTCAGGGAATTTAAAACTAGTCGGGGAAAGTCAGGGAATGTAGCAACCCTGTCTGAGTACTCGAATCTAAAATAATGATTTGCAAGTTTCATTACAATATTGGAATTTGTCAGTTCTGATTTAGTGGTCGCCGCAACATCTGCGTCTTTAATTTGCACTAGCCTTTAGAGAAAATTAAAAAAGTTGTCACCTTACACACACACACACACACACACACACACACACACACACACACACACACACACACACACACAGAACCCCCTCACAGACACATGCACACATAGCCTCTGTCAATATGTTCGAAGAAGTCTTCGATTTATTGTTTGTCTTATTGATAGGATCATATAGCACATGAGTCCTTCTTGAACTGTTACCAACATAAAAGAGTAAAAGACAAATAGATGAATTAGGATAAATTAAGGGAGTTGAAGTACGGGAAATCAGATGAGGGGAAGTGTTGGTAAATGAGGGCTGGGGAAGTAATGGAAAAGTACGGACGGAAAGTAGGGGAAAAGGGTGAAAGTTAGGAAAATTATTATAAATGTGGGCGGGAGGGTGGGGATGTGAGGACCGCTGAATGTAAAAGAGGAAAAGGAAGTGTTAGTGGGAAAGCGAGGCAGGGGGGCATACAGGAGCTAGAAGCTGGAGTTTTTAATTTTAATTCAGGTGTTCAATTTTTAAATTTAAGTAAAAATTATTTTTTGCCGTTCGTTAAAGACTATATGTTAAAAACGTATTTATATCTTTTTGCAACTGCTCGCCCTGCTGAAAATTCCTCTTTTTTTGGTTGAAATTTTTTTATATATTTTGTTGTTGAAAATTAATGTTTTTAACTGAAAATGAAACTATTATGGTTGAAAATTCACCATTTTGGTTGAAAGATTGACTATTTAGTTAAAAATTCATACTTTTCAATTGAAAATTCAATTAATTGGGTAAAATTTAAACTACTTTTCTAAAAATTAATTTTGTTTAGTCGAAGATTCATCTCTTCAGTTCAAAATTGAACTATTCTCTTGAAATTTTGTTTAGTAATTTCTTTTAACTGATGGTGTAAATTTTCAGTTTCTGGTTTAAAATTGATCTTTATAAATAAAAAATTTAACTATTTGTTTGAAAAATTAGGCATAGTGTTAAAAATTCATCTTTTTTAGTGGAAAATTTATTTTTTTCATTGAGAAATAATCTTTTTTGTTGAAAATTCAACTTTCCGGGTTGAAAATTCAATTGTTACCTCAAAAAATTCGTCTTTTTGTTTTGAAAATTTAACTAAATTTGGTTGAAGATTCAACTATTCCTGATTGAAGTTAAATCTTTTTTTATAAAACATGTGAAAATTCATCTTTTTAGAATTGAAAATTCAACGATTTGATCAAAAGTTTTATATATTTTGTTGTAAATGAAATTCTTGTGGCTTAAAGTTTAATCTTTTTGTTTGAAAACTCAACTATTTGGTCAAAAATTTATCTTTTTAGGTAGAAAACTTAAGTACTCAGTTGAAAATTGAACTGTTTTATTGAAAATTTAAGATTTTTTTCGTTCAACTTTTTTCGTCGTATTTTTTGTTTGAAAATTTATATTTTGTTGTCGAAAATTCCATTTTTGTCTAAAAAATGTAATTATTTGGTTGAAAATCACATTGTTTTTTTATTGGAAGTTCGTCTTTTTGGTTTTGAAAATTATCTCGTTTGGTGAACATTTTTTCGGTTCAAATATCATCTATTACATTTTTATGTGAATTCATTTTGTGGGCGTTTACAATTAAACACTTAGGTTAAAAAATCAAATATTCTGTTGGCAATTTAATTATTTTATTAGAAATGTTACTCTTTGGTTGAAATATCAATTATTAAATTGTTTGTGCAGAATTCATATTTTGGTTGAAAATTGTTGCTTTTTTGTAATAAAATTAATATTTTTTGTTAGTTATTTCTTTTTTCATAACATTTTTTGTGAATACCTCCTGTATAGGTTTAATATTTAACGATTTGGATAAAAATAGAACTATTCCCTTGACAATTCAATTATTTTGAGAATTAATTTTGTTGTTCAAAATTCAACTTTCCGGGTTAAGAATTCAACTGTCTTTTGAAAAATTTATATTTTTGATCGGAAATTAAAATTTTTAATGAGCCTTCATCTTTTTGGGCGGAAAATTTTTCCTTCTTGGTTGAACATCCATATTTTTTTGTTAAAATGCAACTGTTTTTAGTGGAGCTTTATTCTTCTTTGTTTGAAAATTCATCTTTACAATGTTACAAAATTAAAATGCTGTTCTTCGAATATTAAGTCAGGGAAAGTGAAAAATTGGCAAGGGAAATTCGAAAATGTAGTTTTTCAGCCCCCCGGATTGATTGATATTGATATACAATCATATTCAATGGCCGGATTCCTATATTGTCAGCTCCCAGTAGCACTTTGACTTGTCAAAGCTTTATTAGATCCTTTATGTGCCTTTCAAGCGAGCTGGGGTCTTCAATAGTCACCTTTCCCTGGAGACTTTATAGTATTCTAGTAAGCTACTACCCCAGAAATCGCGGAATTTCCTGAATCAATGATTCAAGAAGGAAATTTAATGACACACGTAACCGACGGCATTAGCTGTGCGGTGAATCTACTCGTAAAAAGTCCAGGTGGCTGAACTCGGGAGGTGGTTTTCTGCAGTTTTCCTCTCCCCTGGCCTAAATTCCAGGCTAATACGAGTACTTATAGTAACTGTGAGTTGATCCAAATGAAGCAGCCTAACAAGAAAGTGATAATAATAGTGACCCATGTTTAAAAATGTAGTACAATATGCATATTTCCTATTCTAAGTCCACACAATTTGGCAGCTTTTTCCCTGGTGCTAGGAAAATAATTTTCCTTTTTGTGGAAAAGCAGAGGTGGATTACATTTTTCATTCATCAAATTTCTTTTCTTCTGAAGAATCATAAAATTTATATTCACTTGGTGCTACACTTCTAGAGGTAAAATGTTTTATGCGGGATTATTTTGCGAAACTCCTGGTCCGAAAGTAGATCTCTACATCGCCTGGATGCCTGGCATCCTCTCTTACAGGAAATTACAACCGGTTTTCTTTTTCCATTTTCTAAAAAGAATTCCGCTTTCCCCCAATAATAAAATCCAGCAATTTTTCGTTTAAGAATACTTGATGCTTTTTAAACGAAAAAGAGGTAATATCATATTATTTCTTTCTTGTTGAAAACTCATATTTTTTGTTGGAAAAGTCTCAATTTTTCATTTAAATTCGAACTGAACTAATTGAACCCAAAAATAAAATCCAACTCTTTTTCGTCTGCAAATTTATTATTTTGATATGAAAAAGAGATAAAATTTTTTCTTTCTTGTTGAAAAATCATATTTTTTATGGAAAAAGTTTCTTATTTTTCACTTAAATGCGAAATGAACTAATAGAACCCAATAATAAAATCCAGCTATTTCATCTGTTTTGCTTGAAAATTGAACAATTTGGTTACAGATTTTTTCTTTCTTGACGGAAACATCTGTTCCGGTTGAAATGTCAACTATTTCGTTGAAATTTTGTCATCTTTGGATAAATTCAACTATTTTGGATTTAAAATAAAAATCATTTTCTAAAGTTAAAATATCAAAAATTAAATTTTTAGTTGAAAATTAATTTTTTCAGGGTAGACATTTTTTTTAGTTTGTTGAAAATTTTATTACTATTTTGAGAACTCAGCTATTACATTTTTCGTTGAACATTCATCTTTTTCTTTTGAAGTTTAACTTCCTCTTTAAAAGTTCATTTTGTGGTTGAAGATTCGTCTTTTTTAGGTGTAAAGTTGTAAATTCAGTTATTTGATTGCATATGAACTTTTTTTAAATTCATATTTTCGTGTTTAAAATTCGTCTTTTTTTGTAAAAAAAAAATAATTTTTTTGGTGGAAAATTTATCTTTTTTGTTAAAAAAAATTTTTATATTAAAATTTAACTATTCCATGTCTGGTTGAAAATGTATTCTTTATAAACTAAAAAACTAGCTGTTTGGTTACAAATTCATGTATTTTGTTCAAAACTGGTATTTATTAAAAAAATGAAACTCTTTGAATATTTGATTATAAAAGTTAATCTTGTTTATTGAAAATCCAACTATTTTATTTTTTTGTTGAAAAATATCCTTTTCTGCTGCAAATTTAATTATTTGGTTACAAATTCTTCCATTATAGAAAATTAGTATTTTGGTTCAAAATTAATCGTCTGGGTTTTAAATTCAACTTTTTAGGATTAAAGTTAAACTATTTGTTTAAAAATTCAGTTATTTTGTTAAAAAATTAATTATTTTGCTGATAGTTCGAATATTCTGTCAAAAATCAAACTTTTTTGTTAAAGTTCTCTTTTTTGGTGGAAAATTCAACTGTTTTGTTGAAAATTCGTCTTGTCGGGTAGCAAATTTATCTTTGTAGGATAAAAATTAAATTATTTGGTTAAAAATTCAATTACTTTTGTGAATATCTCATTATTTGGTAGAAAATTTAACTGTTTCGGTTAAATTTGATTATTTTTAGTTTAAAAATTAAACTTTTTGTTGAAAATTCATTCTTTTTAATTAAAAAATCATCTTTTATGGCTTATAATCAACTTTCTTGTTGAAATTCAACTGTTTTCTACAAAATTCGTCTTTTTGGGTTGAGACTTGAACTACTTGACTTAAAATTAAACTGCTTTGTTGACAAACTTTTTTTTTTATATAAAAATCAACTATTTTGTGGAAAATTCTTCTGTTTTATTGAAAATTCGTCTTTTGGTAGAAACTTGATCTTCTTGGTTGAAAATTCATCTATTTAGAAGTAAAATTAAACTATTTTGTTAAAAGTTCAATTATTTTGTTGAATGTTAAACTAGTTTATTAAATTCATGTTTTTTGGAATATAATTAAATTGTTTTGTTGAAAACTTTATTGTTAAAAAATCAACTTTATGCTTTGAAGATTTAAAACATTTCTAAAAAATCGTCTTTTTGACTTAAAAATTCAACTATTGTATTGAAAATTCGTCCTTTTGGATTCAAAAATCATATTTAATGATTGGAAATTAACTTTCGTGTTTACAAGCAAATGTCCTTTAAAAAGTTCGTCTTTTTGGGTTGAAAAATCTTTTATGGTAGAAAATTAGTCTTTTTTGGTATTAAATCGACCTTTCTTAGTAAAAAAATTATCTTTTCTGTTGAATATTTAAATATTTAAAATCTAGTTTGATTGAAAACTCAACTATTTCGTTGAAATTTAAATATATTTCGAGTTTAAATCTAAAGAAATACAGGAGTTTTATATGTTATTCAATATTTCATATCACCTCCTGTTTTCGTGAAAAAAATTATTTACGTATTACCCTATTACCCCGGTTTTAAGAGTTATGTTCAACTAAGAAAAGATTTAAATATTTTTCTGTGAAGTAATGTTAAGTCTCTTGTTCTAATAATCCATTCTTTTGAAAAAAATTTTGTATTAAAGTTTGGTCACTTTAACGAAATTCGTTTTTGTGTTTAAGCAAAATGTTGTTAAGACAATACACAGATTTTCTTGTTTCTAAATGAAACAAACGTTTTCTTGATGCAACCGAATAAAATTTATCCAAACGCAATTTATAAATGATTCCCGTAATACATTTAGAAATCTTTAGTGAATATGACCTTTAAGAGAGATTCTAGCTATAGCCAATGCGGAAAACCAGTACAGCTCCTTTGTCTCTCAGGAGATCGATTCGAGGACCATTTTCCAGACGTCGCGTCGCTTCGGTCCGTTATTTGTACCAGGCTCTAATATCAGGGTAGCTCAAATGAAAAAATCTTCTTTGATTTGCCGGCACACGCTTAAAAAAAGCTTGCATTCGGTACAAAAACAATTGTGGCCGAAACAACCATCTTGATGTTTTACCAATAAATTTAAGAAAAATCCACAATTGTATTTTCATTTGAGCCAACCTACTGTTATATCCATTCATAATGATACAAATAGTGTACTTTTCCAATTTCACCTGCATTTTTAAGTTGTAGATCAAGTGCTTTCAGCTGAAGAATTAAATATCGTATTCTCTCCTGGCATCTTCGGTACAAAATATTCCTTTCAATTTTGTTTCTCTCCATTGGATAAATTTGCATGATATGCGATCGTGAAAGTTGAAAATAAAATGGAAATGATTCTAAAATTTGCTCTGAAATCTCCTTTTACTCTCGGAAAAATCACTTGACCTGGAATCACGTACCGTTTCCATCTTGGAGATATAAGCTGAGACTTATAATAGCCTGACTCTGTGCTGTTGACTCTGAGAAGGTGAATTGGTTGGCTTAGGTAAGGTTTTTGAGTAACTGACGAGTATTCCTTGTCTCTTGTCGTGCCTGATTGCACTCAAAAGGATATTTGGGGGATTTAATTAAATTTTGTTGCGCATATATCTGCCTGGATGATAGCGTCTTGCCAAATTAGGTCGAGTAGCTGCTCGCCAGTTCCTGACACGCCGACACTCCTCGAATGACGTCCTTATCTTTATAGTCAATTCCCTCCCCTTGCGTTGAACTACAAGAGACAGTATATTCTTTAACGCTGAGAAAAAGAATTCGAGAATCGAGGCAAAAAGCAATTTACTGATCGTAAAAGCAGCCATTCAAATCGCTCCATTTTGCAATAACACTGCTCCAGAGGAACATGAAAATAATCCTCTCGTAGAATATATTCAGACATTTCGAGCGGGTATTATCGTTTGGATTATTGACCAAGATTTGCAAGAAATTCTTTCCTTTATCTGTTTATTTTTCTTTCTTGTGCTTTCTCCTCTTCTGCCACTCTTATCCCAATCCATCCTCCCATAAAATCGTTACCACATCCTGCCCTAAAATCTTCTTATTCACAAATTCTGCTATTCCTTTTTTTCATTATATTGCTTCCCGTACCTCTTTTCCTAATCTAAATATTGCTATTCTGGTCCATCTTCTCTCTTCCCATTCCTTTTATAAATACTTTGGTACTCCTTTTTTTATCATCACCATTTATTACATTTGTTCCCTCAATTATACCCCATATTTCTATTAATTGTCTTACCCTGTCTCTTTTATCCAATTCTGCATAGTTTACTCCAGTCCCCTCTTTCATATCTCTAGCCCTAAAGAACTTCCGTCTTTCTTTCGTTTTCTTATCTCGTTAATTCTATCGTCCTTCATTCATCTTTTTTTAATCTTCTTTTTTCTATTCCTCATATCTGTTTCATTAAAAGGTTTCTCCCAAATGTTTATCGTCTTCATTACTTCTTCTAAGTCTGTGATTATTTTATTAAATAAAATTAGGTTCAGAGGACCAACTTGTCTTACTCTTCTTGCCAATCAGAGACTATCTCCTACTTTCTCTAATACCTTTAATCTGCTTTTTATCTATCTCAAAATTTTCGATACTCTATTGAACTTTCTCTCAACTCGTATTCCCTTTTCCATCATAACTTTTTGTATCTCAACTCGGTCCAATCAGTCAAAGCCGCCATTAAATCCACAAGCATTCCTATCATTCCTCCTATCTCCCTTTTAATCATTTTATTTTCCAGATAATTCAGAACACATCTATTGTTGATCTCACCCATTCCTTTCCGAAACTCTGTCTGATACGCTGGCTATATCTTTCTTTCATCAACTTCTTTCTTTAACTCCTCTATAATCTTTAACCTCCTTCTCGTCTTAGTACTCTGTTGCACATTATCCATGTCCATTCATTTAGTTATTTCCTCCCATATTTCCAGACTCCATTTGATATTTCATCCATACCAGGTGCCTTTACATCTTTCATTATTCTTATAACACCTTGATTTCCTCCTTTCCTAAATTTCTCTCTACTCCTAGCAAATACACAAAATACTTTTTCCATTCTACCGTCTCAATATCATGGTTTACTCTTTTATTTATTTTTCTCTATTGCCTGCCTTCCGAACATCTTCTTCCGCCCTATCCTTCTTCGCCTCTTCTTCAAACCTTTTATTTTCCTTTTCTCCTATTCACCGCTACCCCCTCCTTCACTAAATTCTTTTTTGGTGTGCTATCCAATACTCTTTTTATTTCTCCTATCGTTATTTCCATCTCTTCATTTACATTTCTCTTCTCTGTTTTGTTCTTGACGTTATCCTTAAACTTTTATTTGCCTTCTATTGGCCAACATCCGCTTCTTTCTAGTTTTATCTTCCCTTTCATTTGACCCTTATTGTCATTGCTCCTTTTTTCCGTCTAATCTAACTATTATGGGAAAGTGTTCCGAATCTATATAATTCCCTATCTCTAGTTTATTGCCCCTCTCTATTATCTTGTTGTCCACTATCACATAATCAATTACCGTACCCTTTTCTCTTTGTGAGCGTGTACATTCCCCTCTATATTTCCGTGTAAGAAAAAAATCTCATCTTCTTTAAGC
>JAWWLR010000166.1:26869724-26885201 GCA_035041075.1 Acraspis erinacei | reverse complement strand
TCTTCTCCATAAGATTTAGACTTTCTTTTTCTCTTTCCTTCCTATTTCCTTCAGAGAAATCCTGTTCTCGCATTAAAATCTCCTCCTAATATGAGCCTAATCTCTTCTTTATTTTCTTCCATTAGTTATCTTATCTCCTCTGATTTCTCCTGCATATCTTACACCTTTTTGCTTCGATATTTACCTCTTCTAATATTAATCCTTCCTTATGTTCTTTCATTTCTGAGATTAAACTTAATTCACGCTGGATCGGGAAATCAGGATAACCGGAAATTTTATGCGAGTGGGAAAAACCGGGAAATGTCAGAGAATTTATTTTTTTGCCGGGAATTTTACAAATTGAAAAAATCTGTCCAAGTTTGCTTTCAATAGTTTTTTTTTTTAAATACTCAGTTGATTTTAAATCTTTTTCAATCATAATATCATTCAGTTTACAATGCGTATTTCGAAAATCTTTCAACTATACATTGAGCATGAACAAGTGAATAATAATTGATTTTAAAAAAAAATCGGAATCTGTTCAAAATTTAAGAATTTCCAGATTTTAACATTAAAAATTAAACTGTTTGAAACTTTATAAACCAGTTACAATTTAAAAATAACTTCAATATAATGTATTCATAATCAAAGGCTTTTATTAAACTTAAAATATTGTTTTAGTTTAAAATTTGAAAATTTCGAATTTTTTAATTAAGAAAAAGAACAATTTCTTAATATTTAGAAATATTTGATTTTTCATGTAAAATCAACAATTTTAAATCGAATATTTAAAACTAAACTTTGAATGTTGTAATCTTAATTTTTCTATTAAAAAAATTAATTCACAGTTTAAATTGTTGAATTTTATTTTATAATAAATAGTGAATACCTATAACTCCTAGAAAAAAAACGAGTAAGTTGAAGAGATACGTAGAAGGTCTGAAAAGATTCCAAATTAAGTAGAAATTTTTAATGATCTCAAATAATTTAATCGAAGTGTGTACTTATACCGACAAAATCAGGCTATTCGTACCGAAATTTCGGTGCAAATAGCCCACGGCCTAATTTAAAACAAAATATAGATTCTTGCAGGTAACGAACACAAATTTAGAAGCTGTTTAAAAATTATGAAGAATAACAAATATTTTCTTATATTCCCAGGTAAATTTAAACTGACTTTTTACTATGAAAAATTAATTTTAGACGAATATTTAAAAATATTTAGAAATATTTTCAAAATTTTCAAAAATTAATCTGGAAGATTTTAAGCAAATACTTTTATTTTTCAGAATTAACAAAAACATGTTGGAAGAATGCGAATCATTTAAAAAATGTTTAGAAGTTATTAAAAAATCTCAAAAATAATTTAAAATTTGAATAAATTTAAAACAACGTGTAAATGTTTCAAGACTTTTAAACAAATTTTTAAAGCTTTTTGCGGATTTTCAAACTATTGGAAACGAAAAAAATTTAACTTTTAGTTTAAGAAGTGTTCAGTTTGTAACAAAAATGTAATAGTTCGATTTTTAATATTTCTAGCTTAAAATTTCGTAAAATGATTTGCATCTCAGTTTTTATTACTTCAAATTGAAATTCTTTTCAACTTTAAAGTTCTAATTTTTTAATTTCATTGACCGTGAAAAGTTTTTCGTATTGGGAAAAAGCGGGGAAATGACTGGAAATTTTGTTATGTGATTTAAATGACCACTGTAGTGATTTTTTAAAATATAAAACCTTGAATCTTTAAAATTTCAGAATGCTAAATTTAAACTTAGAACGTTAAAATAGTAATTTTTCCATGTTTTTAATTATTACATTGTAATTGAAAATGTTGAATTTTGATGTATAAATAACAATTGAACCATTCATCATTTGAAACATTCTAATTAAAATAATTTAACTTTCAGTTATAAAGTGTTCTTTAAACAAATTATTTAATCTAGCACATTTAAAATGATAGCGTAGTATTATATTTTTCAAACCAGAAAACTTTTCACTCTTCACTTTATAAAAGTTAAAAAAAATCAGATTAACGACAGTTAATTTAAATTTTATCCACTGAAAAGTTTTGAAAGTTTCCGTTTTATACCTGCCGATTACTGAGCGTTTGATTAAATAATTTCTGAATTAAAAATATTTCCACTCAGAGTACTTTAATTTTCATTTCAGTTTTAATTATCGCTGGTATGTAATTTTAGAGAAAGATTTGAGAGGGAACAAGATTTGAGAAAGAATCTGTTATTAAATGAAATTAAGAGACGAAAAAAGCGTCGAGTGTATAATCAAAACTCACGACAAATCGGTCGAGCACGATTAACTGCAATAAATGAGTGTCAAGGGTTAACAAGAAGTTTGTGATCCTCGTAATTACAGATAGGAAGTTATGACGTGAAACCGTTTATAACGTTCTAGCATGTTCAATTTGAATGAATAAGAACGTATCGACCGATAACTTGACCAGACCATGAATTGATAAGTCATTTCAGTCATCAAGGTGATCATACTATTTTAATTGTAAATTATCACAATTGACAAATTTGATAAGGTTAAATGTTTTTAACTCTAAAGTCCGAGACTTGACATTTCTAATTATTACAATTTCGTAGTTAAAACGATTAATTCAAACAAATAATTTTTGATTTTTTTTTCTTGTTCTGCATGTAAACCGCAAGTAGAACAATAACTTTTTAAGATTAATTTTTCAGAGTATCGAATTTTCTTTATTTCGTTATCAAGTATTGAAGGGCAGAGAATCGAGGGCAGCCTCGGACTCACGACATATTGATACAAATTGACATGTTATGTAATATATTGATTGGAAATTGATCGCTAATATAAATATTTTCGCACTTTGCCTTTAAACATATTTTCAAGCTTCGTCGCTAGATTGGAGAAAATAACATATCCGACGTCTGAAAAAATAAAAAGATTTGAAAAATTAAAATTTGTTCATCACTTTAACCAAAAAGCTGAGCTTTCTACAAAACAGTTGAATTTTCAACCAAACAGTTATATTTTCAACAAAAAGATGAATTTTCAAAACGTAAGATTAATTTTCTACCAAAAAATACGAATTCTCACGAAAATACATACATTTTTAACTAAACAGTTAAAGTTTCAACCAAAAGAATCAAGTTTTGTCACAAAAAAACGAATTTTTAACCAGAAAGATTAATTTTTTACCAAACAAATGTATTTTCAGCAAATTACATCAGATTTAAACTGAAGAGTGTGAACAATGGACTTTTTAAAGATTTTTAACGTAATAGTGAAATTCTTAAACAGAAAAGATGAATTATTAACCAAAAAAGGGATGGTTAAATTTTTATTTAAGAGAATTAATTTTCAATTAAAAAAACGAATATTCTACAAAAAAGTTTAATTTTGTACCAAATAGCTGAATTTTCTACCAAATTGTTGAAATTTCAAGACAAAGTCAAATTTTCTACAAAACAGTTGAATTTGCAATCCGATAATATCTATGTTCAAACAAAAAGTTAATTTTCAACAAATTACGTAAATTGTCAACTAAATAGTGTGAATAATGGATTTTATGTTAGTCCTATTTTTAAAAATAAGTTTTTAGTTTATATTTTTCCGTTTCTAAATATTCTTAACTCAATTTTTGAATTTTTAAACTAAAAAAAAGACAAATTTTAAACAAAAAATGGAGTGGTTAGATTTTTATTTAAAAGAATTAATTTTCAATTTAAAAAAATGAATTTTCTACAAAAAAAATGTTTGCCAAATTACTGAATTTTCTACCAAATTGTTGAATTTTGTAGCTAAAAAGTCACATTTTCGACAAGACAATTAAAATATTAGTTGAAAATTAGTTTTAACAAACAAAAAAAAAGAAATTTACATAAAATTAAGAATCATTGAAAAAAATAACTTTTAAGAAGTAGTTTAACGTCCTGCCAAGAAGTTGAATTTTCAATCTAAAGCATGAATTTTCAATAAAAAATCTAATAGTTGATATTCGAACAACAACAAAAACCATATAAATTAAAAATTAAACAGTCAGATTTGACCAACAAAACCGATTTCTTCACAAAATACTTGAATCCTGAAACAAAACAGATTAATTCTCAAACATACAGTTGCATTCAACCAAAAAAGATGAAATTTCAAAAATTACAAATGAATTTTCGAATCAGAAAGATGGGTTTTTAACAGAAGATTTAGATTTGTAATCAACAAAGTTTTTACTGAAAATAAAGAAACAAATTGCATCCGATTAATTGTTAACTAGACAGTTGCATTTTTAACAAAAAAGGTGAATCTTCCACTTAAAGATATGAAATTTTAAAGCAAAAAGATGAATTTTCAACAAAATTATTTATAGCAAAAGCATTTGTTAATCAATATAATTTTTTTCCAAATCCTTTAATTTTTAATCCAAAAAGACATATTTTCAACAAAAAAGTTTATTTTTCAACCAAATAGTTCAATTTTGTTCTAGATAATGACATTTTTTCCCAGAAAACCTACATTCTTATCACAAACTTAATAGAATAGAAACCTAAAAGAATAAACTTTTACCAAAAATGGTTATATTTTCTTATAGCGTTCTATTAATTCGAACCTCATTTAAATTGAAAAACGTGAAAAAGAGGGAAATAGGACAAAAACTGCAAGGCCTGCTATAAATAAATAGGGATTTTGTTAATTTATATAATAAATAATAACATTTTAAGTAATTATTGAAATTAATACTTAATTTTTTTTTTAAATACTAGTTAAAAAATGGGAAATTGAAGGGGAGTTAGGGAAGGGAAAGTAGGGACAATCCGAGGAAGGGAAATAGAGAAAATTAGGGTAGGGGAAGTAAGGAGAAAAAATTTCAGAGGAAGTAGGAGAAATAAGCGAGTGGATATAAGGGGTGTGGGAGTAAAGATAAATGAGAGGGGAATTGAGGGCAAGTGAGTGGAAGGAAAGTAGTGGAAGTGAGGAGAGCTAATTGATAGGGACGTAGAGGAAGTGCTGGATGAGGAAGTGAAGGGAAATGTATTGATTGGAAGTGAAGGGAAATGAGGGGGTGTCGAGTAGAATAAATGAGGGGAAGTGGATTAGGTGCAGTAGATGAATTAAGGGAAATTGAGGGAGGGGTAGAGGAAATAAGTGAATGGGAAGTAGGATGGGGGAAGTGATGGTTGGAGAAGGGAAGCTTTAGCTGGGGTAGCAAGTAGGCGAAGAAGAAAAGGAGGAAGAAGTTGCCGAAAAGGGGCAATATAGGGGAATGTACAAAGTAGAGGAGGGTAAGTATCGGAGTGGACGGCTTGAGCAACTTAAATAACGTCTTAATAAGTTACTAAGCCCTTTTTTTAAGGCGCGCGGCAACTAGTTTGACTAATTTTTTAATTTAGATTTAAAGAACTGATTACATAAAGGATTACTAGTATTTGCATTGCTTCTGATTACAGATATGCTACCAATAACTACAGAAATCATCCACGAGGTCTGATCATTTACGGACCAGCGACAGTAGCAAGTCTTCCTGGCAACGCAAGTGTCTGGCCTACATCCGCATTATCAGAAATTGCAATACCTTCAAAGTCGGATACAATTCCTACTGGAACTTCCGGTGGTTCTGCAGTTGTGGTAGCGAATCAAGATGCTTCCAACCCAAACACCACAGACACTGCAATTCAACAACGATGTCCTCTTATTCCTCCGAATCTCGGTAAGCAATTCATTTCGCCTGGATGGACAGAAACCCTTCAGTTTCTGTAGTTCTTCAACTGTTCAACTGTTCAACTGTTCAAACGTTCAAATGTTCAAATTTCACTCTCGACAGTCTTTGAATTGAGCGAATCGAACTGGAGTTTAATCCTCCTCAAGTTTAATGAGTCTACAACTCTCTGAAGGGCTCTTCCAGTTAACTTCTTGCTGCTTTTGATTTCAAGATTACTGCCAACCTCTCCAACATTTCCCCCCTGTTTAATATAGTCTAAGAGCCAGCGACACTGGACCTTACCTCATCGCGGATATTGATAAAAAATTAGGAATGATAGTTTGCATCTAGGGTAATAATGAACCATCATTCTGGCCAAGCAAATCTCAGCCACGTACCTTAATTATTGATTGAAAAATTAATTTTACTTCAAAATTATCATGTTTGCGTGATTAAAAAAAAGCTAAATCCTTTTCACCCGGTCAATAGGGGGCTGGGCATATATTTCCAATAAGTGCTCGATAACGCCAATGCGAGCATGCTAATTTTTAGGGAAAATTAATTTTTCAATAATTAATTAAGGTGATGACGCAAGGTCCAGTGCTGCCTTTCCTACTGATAAGTGCAGATCTCATTTACCGCTCCCTATATCCCCTATTGTACCCTATATTCAGTTAAGATCTCTAAAGTACCCTATTTTCAAGATTAGGTAATAAGATTAGGTAAGATAATATCGAAGCCTCCAAGAGTCAGGGAATTTCTGTAAGAAGAAACTCTAAAAAATTATCAGGACTGCCACGCAGTTACTATTAGTCACTTTTTGTCGCAGATCACTTTTTAGTCAATTATTTAAATGAAAATATTACATTAATGACTTTTCTTTGAATAAATTAACTCATTGGATAATCACTATTCTATTCACGTTTATACCTAGTTTTGAATTGTTGTGAATTCTTTTGAAATATTTTACGGTATTTTTAAAGATTCCGTGAATTTTTAAAAAATATTTCAATTAGTTCAAGGAATTTTTAAGATTTCAGTTGTTTTTTTAAACCTTATAAGGAATTTTGAAGATCTTTTAATTTTAAATATTTTAGATAATTTTAAACGATTTCAAGGAATTGTTTATGATTTTGTTTAATTTGAAGGGGTTAAAAAATGTTTAAAATATTCCAGGATACAAAATTTCTAAGAATTTGGGAAGATATGAAAGGATTTTACATGACCTATAATTTTTTAAGATATTTTAAAAGATTCTGAGGGTTTTTACCAGATTTCCAAGTATTTCAGTGATATTAAGGGATTTTAAAAGCTCCCAAGGTTTTTAAAATATATTTCTCAGGATTTGTGGAGATATCGTCAGAATTCATAGAACTTCACAGGATATTATAATATTTTTATGGATTCTAAATTCTTTTAAATCCTTTTGAATTCTTCTACTTTTTTTAATTTGTTCAATTCACTTGACTGTTTTTTAAATGAAGCTTGATTTTTCTTATGGATTTCATCCAATTCTTCAAATTTCTTTTTAATTCCCTATATTTACTCAAATTTTTGTTTTAATCAAAGGCATTTTTTTATTTAAATTTTTTTTTCCAATTCCATTTAAAAATTTGAAGAGATTTGAAATTATTTTTTGGGATTCACCCTGAATTCCTATAAATTCTTTGGAATTCTCTGCAAATATTTTTAATTCACTGGAATTCTTCTAAATTTACTCAATTTTCCTTAATTCATGGAATTAAAAAATTTAAGTTAGCATATAATTGATCGCGCGATCTTTTAACCTTACCATGAATTCTTAAGCATTTCATCAAATTCTTTTGAATTCCTTTGAATTCTTCTAGCCCCATTTTCAATTTCCTGAATTCAATTAAATTTTTTCATATTTTTATAAAATTGTTTTTAATTTTTTAAATTTACCTTGAGTTTTATTAATGTCATCGAATTCTTTTAAATTTACTTAATTCTACTTAATTTAATGGATTTTTTAAATTCTTAAAACTTTTTTTTTAATTGATCCTGAATTGTTTTAAACTCTCCTTGAATTCTTAGGCATTTCATACCAAATCGTTTGAATTTTTCTAAGCCCATTTTATATTTTCTGAATTCAATTAAGTTTTTTCGTGCTTTTAAGTTGTTTTCTTATCGTTTTGATTTCAAAATTTTTTCCCAGTTTTTTTGAATTCTTTGGAATGTAACCTAAATTGTTTAGAAGTCTTATGAATCGAAATTTTCGATTTCGGAAATCTTTCAAAGTTTTAGAAGATTTTTAATCTCTTTAATGTTTCTGAAATTCTAAACATCTATTAAACTAAAATATATTATATAAAATTATTATGTTATACTAAAATATAAATATTCCTAAAATTGTCCTAAAATCTTCTGGATTCGTTTTGGATCTCTTAAACTTATGCAATTTTGTTTATGTTTGAAGCATTCCAAATTTAGAACTTTGGCTTTAAAATCTTCTGCATGAGTCTATAGGTATAGAATTACTTCCCGATATTAAAATACATTTACAATCAAAATTCTATCTTCTATCAATAATGCTGAGAAACATTCAAAAATAAATTTTAGCATCAAATAAAATTACTTATTTGGAAATTTTGAGTTACTAAATTGATGGTACAGCAAATTCTCAGTCTTCATTCCTTTACTATTAGAGAATCATTTAAAATTTAAATTTACTCTCTTAGGAAAACATTTTTAGAATTAAAATTCCTCAATTTCATTAGATAGAAAAGTTAGTTTTTTCTTTTATATGAAATTTGCAATGCAATACTAATACTTACATTCGAATAGAGCTTTTGCTGTTCAGCTCGAGCAATGCAGTTACATAAATCGAAGAAAGCTCTTTCCAAGACCTTCGCTTTCAGAAGAAATAGGAAAGCTTAGCCTTACGATCGTAAAAATACAGAGCACTTCTCTTCTACAATTTCATTTAGAGTAGTCAGGTGATGTCATTTTCACAGAATAGGAAAAGGTCCAATGGAAAAACATTTTAAAACTTATACTCAACACAACTGGCTAAACGTTAAAACATTTTATTTTTAATTAAATAGGATTTTTGGGTGTTTGTTAATAGAAGCAATTAGTCTACAGGTACCTAAAAACAAAACTTTATTCGAATATCAGATAATTAAATTAGGCAAGTAATTTGCTTTCAGACTAATTAAAAACAAGGTCAATCGAGCCATTAATTAATTTCAACTCTATCCATTAAAATTGATAGTCTCCAGTATATTAAAACGTGCACACAGAACAATTTAATATTAAAGTGGCATCACTGATCGAAAATTCATAAAGATTTTAATATATTTTAGATAAGTTAAATAAAAATTTAAACAAAAGAAATGAGTTCTCTAAAAAAATATGCTAAATTGATTTTTCAAGATACATTTCAAAAATGTTTTAATTTTATATTAAAAATAGTTGAACTCATCCAAAAGATGGATTTTCTACAATGTAGTTCAATTTTTTAATTCGAAAATATGAATTTTTAACAAAAAAATTTTAATTTACGTCCTATAATTGATTTTTCAGTCAAATAGATGAGTTTCATACCAAGAAGATTAATTTTCTTCCAAAGAAGAAGAATTTCCAAGAACTTTCAACCAAATAGTTACATTTTTAAACAAAGACATGAACTTTTAGTTAGAGTGATGAATCTTTAACCAAAAAAGTAATTGAACTTTTAGCCAATTAGTTGATCTATCAAGTCAAAAAAGATCACTTTTGAACCAAAGAGATGTATTTTTAACTAAGAAGATTAATTTTCTGCCAAAAAAGAATAATTTTTAACACAATACATTGATTTTCATAAAAGAAGAGTTAAATTTTTAACCAAAGAGATTAACTTTTAGCTAAAAAATGATGAATTTCAACAAAAAAAGATAAATTCTTGTGAAAAATTTTAAAGTTAATAATTTAACTAAAAAAGAATTGAATTTTAAATAAAAAGTAGTTGAATTCGTCAAAAAAAGACTAATTCTCAACAAAACAGGTGAATTTTGAACTAAAACAGATTAACTTTAAACCAAGAAGATGAATTTTCAACCTACAATTTTTTTCTGTTAAAAAAAACAGAATTTTCAACTAAAAATAAGAATGTTCAACAAAATCGTTAAATTTCCAACGAAAGAGATAAACTTTTGGCTAAAATTATGAATCTTCAACCAAAAAAGTGCATTTTTACCAAAGTAAGTTCAACTTTTAAGCAAATTGTTGAATTTACAACCAAAAGAGATTAATTCTCAATGCGAAATGTACTAGTTAGTAATTTAACTAAAACTAATTTTAGTTTTAAATCAAAATTAGTTGATTTCATTCGAAATATGATTTATTAGAAATTTTTCGAGGTATTTTAGGAAAGTTTTTTTTATTTTCTTTATACCTTTCAAAATTCTTTTTAAAAAATCGAATAGCCTTAAAATTTTTCGGATTCCTTTCTCACAACTTAAAAAATCATTAAAAATATTCTCTTTGAAATTCATTTTTTTAAATAATAAATAGTTTTAAAAAATTTCCAGAAATCTTAAGAAAATTAATTTATTATCGTGAAACATTTTAAAATGATTAAGAAGCTTTAAAGTTTTAATTGTAAATTTTAAAAATCTACATACTGTTTCAAATTATTCGAAATATTTTCAAATTTTAAATTATTTTTGAAATTTATTTCAATGCTTCTAAGTATCTCTTAAAATTAATCGAATTTTTGATAAAATGTTGTAATCTTGCAAAATTGAGAAATTTTTATTTAAAATCTTCTTCTACGTTCTCTTTAGAAATTTACAAAAATAATTTGATATTGGTCAAATATTTTTCGATTTTTTGTTAATTTTTTTAAAGTAAAAGATTATTTGAAATTTTCCGATTAATCTTCGGAAACGTATTTATTCTTTCGAAACATTCCAAATTTCTTGAAAATCTTCTTTTGATGAAATCTTCACAAATGTACATTTGGATTTAAAATGTTTGAAATCTTCTAATTTATTTTTGAATCTTTTCATAACTTCCAAAAATTCTAAATATCTTTAGAAATAAATAAAAGTGTGCCTGAATTTCTTTAAATCCTGAAAAATGAGAAAAATGGTCTTAAAATCTTTTAAATTCTTTTCCGATATATGTAATTTGAAATCTTTAGAATTTAAAATCAATCGTTTGTTATTATTTCCTTAATTATTTTTAATGTTCCCAGAAGTATTATTATCGGTGCGTTGAAAATTATTTTTTTGTTTGAAAATTTGGCTATTCCATTTTTGGTTCGAAATTTCTCTTTTTTAGTTGAAAATTTGTCTACATGGATAAAAATGAATTTTTTTGTTTGAAGGTACATTATTTTTGTTAAAAATTCATTTGTTACGTTACGAATTTTACTGTTTTGTTGAAAATGCGTTCTTTCTTTGGTTCAATTCAACTGTTCTTGATCTAAAATGAAATTTATTTTTTGGTTAAAATATACACCATTATATTTATTGACGAGAATTTATCTTTTCTTGTTTAATAATTGAACTACTTGGTTATAAGTTCATTTACGTTATTAAAATTTAATTTTTTTATTAAAGATACATCACTTTGACTGAAGTAGATGACTATTATGTTGAAAATTAGTTGTTTGTTGTTGAAAGTTAACTTTTTTTAGCTGAAAATTGACTTATTCTAGTTTTTGTAGAAAATTTACCTTTTTAGTTGAAAATTCGTCTTTTTGTTTATAAATGCAACTAATTTGTTGAAAATTATTCAGTTTTTGTTGGCTTTTTTACTATTTTGCTGAAAATTTGATCTTTTTGTGTGAAAACATTATTTTTTTAAATGCAAATGTAACTATTCAGTTGTTAGCGGTAAAATAATCTTTTTCAGGGCAAAGTTAAATTATTTGGTTAAAAATGGATCTATTTTTCGCAAAGTACAATATTTGTTGCCAAAAAAGAATTTATTCCCCCATTTTCATTCAAAATCTCTTCATTTCCCCTGTTTTTAAATTAATTTTGGCCTGTTTTTTGTCTTATTGTACGTAGGGGGCCGACCGAAAAAAATGCCTGTAATCCAAAATTGGAAACATAATAATATAATACCTACTTCAGTTGGTTTCAAATTATGTCTTTTCGTATCATTCGGTCTGATTTTTCACCTATTTAAAAACTGAACTATGTGAAGTCAGTTTAAATAAAAAAAGAATTTGAAAACCATACAAATTTTAACCGAATGAACTTTACTAAAAGTTGAATGTCTAATCGTTTAAACGTAGAATGATTCGAATTGTTTAAATATTTAACCGGTGAAACGCGAAGCTCTAGAGAAAATTACTGAGTTCTACGTATCAGCGCCAAGCAATTACGTTGAACAATGACCATTTCACGTAATCCCTTTTGCCTTTCAGTCGGACCAGTCGTCGTTAGCCTCTCGCCCACTGAGAAAAAGTTCACAGATGTGAAACCGGGTGGCAGAGGTTTTCCCTCGAATTGCATCGCTAGGCACCGTGTTGCCATCATCATTCCGTACCGTGACAGACCCAACCACCTGCAGGCTCTTTTGCAGACGCTTCACCCGATTTTACTGCGCCAGCAGATCGACTATCAAATTTTCATCATCGAGCAAGAGGGTGAGTACCTGTCTGTCCTGAATTGACACCAAATACCAAACTACTCTATATTCGTATGACGCTTTATGGGGGCGATGCCCATATCGCCGTCTATCTGCTTGATGTATCCCCACTACTCAACTTCCTCTCGTGAATCCTCTCTAACCCAGAATTAATATTGAACGCCAAACCTCATTATTCGTAGACATACATTTTTCATTTATATTTTTATTATATTTATTATATTTTTAATTTACATTATGAGGCCAAAGCCCGTTTGGTCGCCGTGTACCTGTTTGCGCTACCCCCACTACCCATCTTTCCCTCACGCAGTCACTGTCTTGAATGAATACTAAAGACCAAACCTCTACACTCGTATGAATAAATGTTTTCATTTACTCTTCGTATATTGTATATTGTGGGAGCAAAGTCTATTTGATCGCCGTCTACCTTCTAGGGCTACGCCACTACTCAACTTCCCCTCAAGCAGCAGGTCTTTCTTGTATTTTTGAAATTCGTGTATTTTGTTGCTAATTCATTTTTTCTGGTGGAAAATTAAACGATTTTGCTGAACATTCGTTTATTTATGATTTTTAAGCAAGAATTGTCTTCAATAAAAATGTAATTATTCTATTTTTCATTGAAAATTAATAATATTATAAATTGAAGATTGACCTTTTCTAATTGAAAATTGATGTATTTTGTTGAAAATTCGACTTTTTCAAACTGAAATCTGCCTTGGTTGAAAATACAACTCTTTGGTCGTAAATGAACTTTTTTGTTACAAAATTATAATTTCGGGTTGAAAATTCAACTATTTGGAAGAATTTGTCTAAATTCGTCTGTTTGGCTTGAAAATGAAACAATTTGGTGTAAAATTAAACTATTTGCTTAAAAATAACTTTTTTGTTAAACATTTGTATCTTTGGATAAAAATTCAACTAATTAATTGAAGATTTAACTAATTTGTTTATAAATTCATTCTTTGACTGAAAAATTCTTCGATTAATTGGCTGAAAATTAATTCTTCGTTGTTAATTCGTCGTTTTTCACCGGAAAATTAATTTTCTTGTTCAAAACATCAACTTTTTGATTGAAAATTAATTTTTTGTTGGAGAACGAATTGTCTTTACTGAAAATATAAATATTCCATTTTCCGTTAAAAACTGAAAGTATAAGTTGATAACTGATCCTTTCTTTGTAAAAATTCATGTATTTTGACGAAAAATGGTATTTTTTAAACTAAAGTCTGTTTTGGTTGAAATATCAACTATTACATGTTTGTTTGAGAATTAATTTTTTTCGTTGGAAATTCAACTATTTGATCGTAAATGAAGTTTTTTGAAGAACATTTAATATTTTGCGATTGAAAATTCAACTATTTTGAATAAAAATGTATCTTTTTGGCTAGAAAACGCCACATTTTCGTCGAAAATTAAACTATTTGGTTGTATATACACTTTTTAGTTGAAACTTTATATTTTTTGATTAAAATTAATCTATTTAATTGCAAATTTAACTAATTTGTTAGAAATTTCCTTTTTTGTTGAAATTTGTTTTTAATCATAAAATTTAACTGCTCCTTTTTTTGGTTCAAAATTTGTATTAATAAGTTCAGAATTGAACTATTTGGTGGAAAATCCATATATTTCGTTGAAAATTGAACTATTTGGTTGGATGTTGAACACTTATCTTACAAATTCATCTTTTTTGAAAATTCGTAATATTTTAGATAAAAATTCATCTCTTTGGTTGAAAATTGAACTATTTTAACGAATTTTCGTTTTTTTCGTGAAATAATTTTTTTAACTGAAAATGTAACTATTCCATTTGGAGTTTAAATATTAACTGGTACATGCTTTTTCGATAATTCATTTTTTTATCTTTTTTGAAAAATAAACTACTTGGTTTAAACTTGAACTACTTTGAAAAAACTTAAATTTTTTGTTAGTTGAAGATTCATCATTTTAGTGGAAAATTAACTTTTTTGTTGAAAATCCAACTGATTTGTAAAAAAATTCATCTTTTTAGCTTGAAAATTCCAGAACTGGGTTGAACATGTTTTTTCGGTTTAAAGTTTGTCTAAATTCAAGTGGTTAAGAATTAAATAATAATAAAGTATTTTTTGGTCAAAAATCCACCTGTTTTGAATTGAAGATTTGAATTTTATGTTAAAAATTCGCCTTATTGGCTTAAAAATTCGACTTTTCATGTTTAACATTTTATTATTTTCGTAGAAAATTCCACGACTTTGTTGAAAACTGTTTTTTTTTTATTCCAAATATTCATTAATTCAAGTTAGAACTTTTTCAAATATTAACTATTACATGTTTCATCCGGAATTTATTATTTTTTTTTTTCAAACAATGTGTTAGAGATTAATTTTCTTGTGAAATATTTGGTTTAAAATTGAACTATTTTGCTGAAAATCAGATTTTTTTTTGGTTGAGAATTTATTTTATTGTCTGGAAAGGTAACCATTTAATTTTGTGTTGAAAATTAACCTGTTTTGGTTAAGTATCCAACTACTTTGTTAAAAATTCGTTTTTTTTTTGTTGAAAATTTTACTAATTTATGAAAAAAATAAATTATTTGGCTAAAACTTAAACTTGCTGGTTGTAAATTTATCTTTTTGGTTCAGGGTTCAAATAATGTTGTTAAAAATTAATTGTTTTATTAGTTCAATTGCAACAGATTTAAAGTTCGGGTTTGTTATTGTTGAAAATGATGTATTTTAAACTTAGAATTTAAAGAGTCCATTTTCCCTTGAAAATATATTTTTGTTTCGTTGAAAATTTAGCTATTCTTTTAAAATTCGTGCATGTATTTTATTGAGAATTTGTATTCTTCTTCGTATTTTGGCTGTGGCTTTATGATAGAAAATTCCACAGTTTTGTTGAAAATTCGTATTTTTATTAAAAATTCTTCTTGTATGAAAGAAAAGTCACATTTCTTGCTCGAAAATTCATTTACTCGGTTAAAAATACAACTATATTTTCTGTATCGATAAGATTGGTCTTTTATGTATCGACACCGATTAAAAAATTGTTTTTTGATTAGAGAAAGGTCACGTGTTCTAAAATCTCTACTTTTTAAATGTCGCTATTAGATGCACAATTATTAAATTAATAATATCAATATTTATAAATGTTGTCGCAGGCTTAAGATGGTTATTGCCCAATATGTCGAAAGCATTTTTGGGTAGTCGGATTTTATATTTTATATATATATATATATA
>JAWWLR010000166.1:26846371-26856378 GCA_035041075.1 Acraspis erinacei | reverse complement strand
TGTTAAAATTAATTTTTTGGTAGAAAATTCGTCTTTTTTGTTAGAAAATTACTTTATTTTTTTGTTCGAAATTCGTTTTTTTATTAAATTCTGCTATTTGGTTGAAAATTCGTCTTTTGTAGAAATTTAATCTTCTTGGTTGGAAATTCATCTTTTTAGATGTCATTTCATTTCTTGGATTTAAAATTTAACTAGTTTGTTGAAAATTGGTATTTTTGTATGTGTGTTGAAAAATGTTTTCTTTTTTAACTGAAAATTTAAATATGATATTTTTGGGCTAATATTTTTCTAGTTGAAAGTTCATGTATTTTGTTGAAAATTCTTTTTTTTATAGAAAATTAATCTTCGTTGAAAATTAATTTCTTTGGTTGAAAATTGAACTATTTTTTCGTTTTTGTTGGTTAACAATTAATTACTTTGACGTAAAAATTTAACTGTTTTTATAGAAATTCGTTATTGTTTTGATGCAAAATTAATATTTTTATCTGAAAATTTACCTCTTCTTTTTTTGGATGAATATTTACCTTTGTTTAGTCTATTTCAGTAGAAAATTAATCTTCTTGGTTGAAAATTCATTTTCTCTTTTACTGCAAATTTAACTATTTTGTTAAAAACTTGATTTTTTTTCTTCAAACAATTTTTTTCTCCAATGTTTTTTTAGCGGAAACTTCATGTATTTTGTTTAAAATGCGTTTAAAATTGGTCACTTAAAACTCAGGAAAAGTCGGGAAATGTCGCCTTGGAATTTTGTAGCAACCCTCATTTCACCATCCTTAATGTCACTCTCTTGATGATTTTCTCTCGGATTTTCTTCAGCAATACACAAAAAATACCAGTTTGTCTCTATAGAAAAAGTTAACGAGGTTTCAGATGGTTCTGATCCTTCTGTAAAAAGATATTTTTCGTTTCCCGAGATATCGTCTTTTCCTCCCTCTGGAAGTGATTTCTATTTAGGAAATTACGTTTTCCAGCATGGGAGAGTCAAATTGATAGGCATCATTGTCAAGCGACTAGATATACATTTATGTATGATTAACGAGCAAAACTTAGACTCAAAATGCATTCCCGTGGGTTCAAGTTGGTAAAACGAGTGGATAACCGCAAACTTGGGGGATAGTGTATGTGCACTTCGTAGTGTACACAATTACACATCTATAGGAATTCCAGTTTCGCAATTACGCAATCTTTGGTAGAGTTCCATCGAGTCAATTGCAGTCAAGAGTCATTGTCTTTTTAATCTTTTTATCCAATCGTCAATATTTAATCGTCCTTTAATAAACGATCATCGATTGGGATTATCTAGTTATCGTTTATTTCGACACACTGGCTACGCTACCATCGGAAATTGTCGGTATGACCTGCAAGTCCTATTAAAAATCACTGCTGAGCTTTGAAACATGATTAATCGTTAAAAAAAACGAGACACTTTTTAAAAAAAGTTGGAAAGCTTGTGACATTCTGCATCGAATGACCCCTAATAGAGATAGTTTTGATATTTTAAAGAGAATATACCACGTGAGAAGTTAAAATAATTTTTTAATAATTTTTTATTTTACAAAAATTAAACACTCTAATTCGAATTTTTTCTAAAGTTTTGTAATCTTGCAAAATTGCAATATTTTGATTTAAGATCTTCTACATTCCTTTCCGAAATTTCATAAAATTTTACGAAATGTTTTAAAATCCTGTAAAATATTTTCTTAACATTAATTTTCAATTAAAAAATCACTTTAAATTTTCCCCGGAATCTCAAGAAGAAAAGTTTTGTTATCGTAAAACCTTTCAAACCCCTTTAAAAGTTTCAAAATTTTATTTGCAAATATTCTGAAATGTATATTTTGTTGAAAACTGTTAAAATTTTTAATTATTTTAAAATCCTTTCAAAAATGATAAAACTTTGCCATGAAACCTTTCAAAGTCTTTAAATATACTTAAACATTTTATTCCGAAATCTTCACAAAAAAATTGTTTCAAGTTTTTGAAAATATTTTGAACATCTGCAAAATGAAAAAAAAATTCCTGCAAATTTTCCATTTTTCTTTTTTATAATTTTGTGAATCTTTTGGAATGTTTTTGAAACGTTTTCAAAAATTCTTCTTGAATACGTTTTGTAAAATAATAAATCATTTAAAATTTTCCCAGAAATCTTAATACATTTTTTTATTTTCTTGAAAGTTGAAACCTTTTAAAATTCATAATTTTATTGTATTTTTCAAACCTTCTAAATATCCCTGAAACGCATTCGAATTTTTTCATAAGTTTTGTAATTTTGCAAAAGTTTGCTTCAAGATCTTCGACATCCTTTCCCGAAAATTCCGAAAATTATACGAAATAATTTTAAATCCTCCTAAATATTTGTTTAAATTAAATTTTCAAAATAAAAAATCAATTTAAATTTCCCCCGAATCTTAAGAAAAATTGATTATCGTAAATTCTTTCGGAATCCTGAAAAAGCTTCTAAATTTTATTTCAAAAATCAAAATTTAGTAGAAAACATTTCAAATTTTAAGTTAATTTTACATCTTTTTAAAACTTCCAGAAATTTGAAATATCTTACTAAATAGTTGCTAAAAATTGTTTAAATCTGATAAAAAATAAGAAAATTGTCTTTTAAAAAGTCCGGATTCGATTTTTACAGTTTTGGAAATATTTTGTAATGTTTTAATTATACCATTAAGCCATTTTCCAATAATTAATTGTTTTAAGGTTTTATAAATATTATCAAAATTTCATATGTTTTGAAATGTTACTTTTTAAATTTTTCGTATTTTTCGTAAAGTTTTGAAAAGAAATCTGCAAAATTAAAAAAAGTCCTTAAAATCTTCCAGATTCTTTTTGACTATTTTGGAAATCTTTGAAAATTTTTTATATTTTTTTTAGTTAGGATATTTTTTTAGATTTCTTTATTTTCATTCCAACTTTTCTGCTTATTTCTTAACTTAAAAATTCTCTTTAATTTGATAGTCACTTCCAGCTAGAAATATGTATATGCATTTTAAAAAAAACTTGGCAAGCTGTGTGCCCCAGTTCATCAAGACCCTCTGACGTTTTAGGGTCTCCAAAGGATAAGGAGAAAAATTTATCATAAAACTTAAGCCATTAAATTAGAGCTCATAACTGATGTTCCTAATTTCTAATGTTTTATGAACAGCTTGATAATATCCTTTTAAAAAATCCTCATTTATAAATTACGACATTATTTTACTCTTTAAGAGATATTCAATGGCGCTTTGAAACTTTGATGATTCTACTTTGTACTGAAATCCACGGGGCGAATATTGAAGTATAATTCACTGCGCGATCGGGACAAAAATAGTGATTAAAATCCGTTTTTTTTAAATCCCCTTTTTACGCCTTAAATTTAAAAAATTGCCCATAAACACTTAAATTCGATAATATTGACCGTATTTTTTCCTTTTCATGAAGTTGTTTCATGAATGTTTTATGATGAAGTCATAAAACAAAATTTAATAGTTGATATTTCAACCAAAAAAGATTAAATTTTTACCAATCGAAATGCATTTAAAAAAAAAAAAAAGAATTTGTACCCAAAAAGGTCAATTTTCTACCAAAAAGACGAATTTTCAATATGAATTTAAAATAAAAAAAGTTACATTTTCAGTTTACAAAACTAATTAGAAAAAACAGGATTTTCATCAAAAAAATTAAATTTTCAACTAAAGAGATGAACCTTCAACCAAAAAAGGTGAAATTTCTACTAAAGAAATCTTTCAAAAAAATAGTGAAAACAAATATCTGGTAGAAAATTTATCAATTTGGATGAAAATAACCTTTTTGCTTGAAATTGATATTTTTGGTTCAAAATTGAATTACTGCGGTAAAAAATAAACTATTTGGTTAAAATCAATCTATTTATTTTAAAATTTAATCATTTGATTGGAAATTCGTTTTTTGGTGTAAAATTAATTTTTATCTGAAAATGTAGCTACTTAATTTTTGGTTGCAAATTTATCTTTTCCAAGTTGAAAATTTTTCAATTTTGTTGAAAAATCATTCTTTTGTTTGTGGATCCTGCTATTTGATTAAAAATTCGTATTTTTTAGTTCATCTTTTTCGACTGAAAAGTAACTTTCTTGTTGAACATTCTTCTTTTCCAGTTCAACTGTCAACCAATTTCCATTATTTTGTGAAAAATTTGTCTTTTTGGTTTAATTCAACTGTTTTTTTATTAAAAATAAAAATCTTTTTTAGTTTATATATCAGCTTTTACATGTTTTGTTAAGAATTAAGTTTTTGTTGAAAATTCAATTATTTGTTAAAAAGTCATGTTTCCTGGATGGAAATTAAACTATTTTGATGGAAATTCGACATTTGGCTTGAAAATTTAACAATCTGGTAGAAAATTAAACTATTTGATTACAAATTAACTGTTTTGTTGGAAATCATATTTTTGTTTCAAAATAAACAACTTTCGTATTAAATCAAACTATTTGGTAAATAATTAAAGTATTTATTTGAAAATTTAACTATTTGGAAGAAAATTCATGTATTTTGTTAAAAATTCGTCTATCTGGGTAGAAAATTAATCTTTTTTGTTGAAAATTTGACTGCTTAAAAATTATTTTTTTTTGCTAAAAATGATTTTTTTGAACTAAAGATTTAACGATTTCGTTGTAACTATTTCGTTGAAAAATTATCTTTCTGAATTGGAAACTACATTTTTTGTTGAAAATTCATCGTTGTGGATAGAAAATAATATTGTTTGTTAAAAATGCATCCATCGGGTTAAGTATTTAACTATTCTATTTAAAAAAAACTTTTAAAATTCGCCTTTCCGATTGATTGAAAATTATCTTTCTTGTTGAAAGTGCTTTTCTGATTTTAAAGTCCAAATTTTTTAAACATTGGACTTTTTAGCTTGAAAACATCACCATTTTGTTAAAAAATTCATTCACATATTTTAATTCAAAATAATCTTGTTTGATGGGAATTCGTCTATTTGGTTGGGAATTTAATATTCTATTAAAAATTCGCCTTTTTTCGTTTAATTTAACTGGTTGATCCTTCGTTTCTAATCATTCAAGTTTTTAAACAGAGCATTCAACTATTTTATTTTTGGTACTAAACTTATCTTTTTAGTTAAAAAATTCAACTATTTAGTTAAAAATTCGTCTTATGATAAAGAATGAATCTTCTTGATTGAAAATTCATCAAGTTAAATTGCAAATTAATTTTTTATGCAGGTACCGGCCTGTTTAATCGAGCTATGTTAATGAACGTGGGATACGTCGAAGCATTGAAGGAGAGGACCTTTGATTGTTTCATCTTCCATGACGTAGATCTTCTTCCAGAGGATGATCGAAATCTCTATACCTGCCCTGAGCAACCAAGGCACATGTCTGTAGCAGTAGATAAATTTAAATACAGGTTGGTAGACATATTTTTAGCTTGAAAATTCAAATTTTTTTTTTAGAAAATTCATCTTTTTTAATCATGAATTAAACTGTTTTGTTGAAAATTTAACTTATTCATTCTAGGCTAAAAAGATGATCACTTTTAGTTACAAATTTAACTATTTTGTTGAATGTTCGTTTGTTTAAACTCAATTTAAGAACTCTAAATTTAAATATTCCGTTGTTGGTTGTGAATTACTGAATTTTAGTTTAAAATTCAGCTATTTGGTTAAAAATGAACTTTTTTCTTAAAAAATCAAAATTTGTGTAACAAATCGTCTTTTTAGCATAAAAATTAAATTGTTTTACTAAAGATTAGTTTTTTTATGTTCAAACTTTAGCATATATATTTTAGGCTAAAAACTGATCGTTTTCAGTACCAAATCCAACAATTTCTTGAAAATTTGATGTATTTCATTGTAAATTTGTTTTTTTTGGTAGAAAATTATTCTTCTTAATTGAAAATTCAACGACATACTTGGTTTCAACTACAAATTTGGGTTGAAAATTCATTTCTTTTGTTTAAAATTTTACTATATTGTTGAAAAGTCGTTTTTTCCCTGTTTAGTTGAATTCGATCTTTTTTTTAATTTTCTTACTTGGTTGAAGGTGGAGCTACTTCATTAAAAGTGAATTTTATTATTTGAATATCTATCTCTTTGGTTGCGAATTTATCCATTTTGTTGAAAGCTACCCTTTTTTCTTTAAAAATCGCATTTTTAAACTGCAAATTTCGCTATTCCATTTTTGGTTTAAAATTGTACTATTTGGTGAAAAATTAACATTTTTGATGAAGATTAAAATGTTTTAGAACGAAATAGTCTTTTTGGCTGAACAATTCAACTGTTTTGTTGAAAATGCGTCTTTTTTATTTCAAAATTTGTCTCTTTAGGTTGAAATTTGATCTTTTTTGGTTAAAATGCATCTTTTTGGTTCAAAATAAATCTGTTTTGATTGAGGAATCAACTATACTTTGTGAAAATATCTTATTTTTTGGTTGAATTGAACTTTTTTTTATTTAAAATAAAAATATCTTTGTTTGAAATTTCAACTAGTACATATTTCGTTGAGACTTCATCTTTTTTATTGCAAATTCATCTACTTGTTTGAAAGTAGAACTAACTTTGGTTGAAAAATTGTGGTCAAAATTCAACACTTTCGTTAGAAATTCACCTACTTAAATGAAAGTGGACATAGTTTGTTAGACATTTTTTGGTGGTGATTCATTATTTTAATTCGAAAAACTTTTTTTATTTAATTATTTCATTAAATGTTTGTTTTTAATTGATTGGTAATTAATTTTTAACTAAAAATTCATCTATTTCATTTTTTATTGAAAATTAATCCTTTTGGTTAAAAATATAACTATTTTTTTGAAAATTTGTTTTTTTTTCGGTTAAAAATAATTTATTTGAACTATAAATATAATTCGTCTGTTTTGATCGAAAATGAATCTTTATGGTTGGAAATTCATCTTTTTGGTCGAAAGCTGATATATTTTTTAGAAAATAAGTCTATGTTTTAAAAAATGCATCCGTTGTCGTAGAAATGTCTTCTTTTTTAGCTCAAAATACAACTCCTTGTTTAAAAACTAACCTTTTGTAATCGAGGTTTTTCAAATATTTTGTTGAAAATGAATCTGCTTTGGTTAAGTTAAATACTTTCGGTTCCAAATAAAAATTTCGTTTGATTGAAATATCAACAATTACATTATTGTCGATAATTCAACTGCTTACTTGAATGTGGAACTATATCGTTAAAAATTAATTTTAGTAGAATATTCACTTTTTATTCGTTCAAAATTAATTAATTAACTATTATAAAATTTAATTATTCCATTTTTGGTTGAGAATTTATCTTTTTTAGTTGAAAATTCATGTAGTTTATTTAAAATTAGTCTTTTTTTTATTTAAATTAATTTGTATGGTTGAAAAGTCATCGTTTTGATCGTAAATTCGATTATTAAGTTCAAAGTCCTTTATTTTCGTAAACAATGTACTATTTTGTTGAAAATTCATTTCTCTTATTCAAAAATTAACAATTTTGTTAGCATTTTTTTCTTTTGTCAAAAATTAATCTTTTTAAGTAAAAATATATCTTTTCCATTTTTGCTTGAAAGTTTATATTTTTTGGTTGAAATAACATTTTTTTGTTTGTTAAACAATTGTTTTTTTCTTGACCGCATAATAATAATTATTATCATTAAATTAATAATAATAATTTTGCTTGGCACCAGATTACCCTACGCCGACCTTTTTGGAGGGGTCTCAGCTATGACGCGAGAACACTTCCGACTTGTAAATGGATTCAGCAATGTGTTTTGGGGATGGGGTGGAGAAGACGGCGATATGGCAAATCGCATAAAAGCTCGTGGCCTTCACATTTCACGCTATCCGGCAAATGTAGCTCGCTACAAGATGCTCTCGCACAAGAAAGAGAAGGCCAATCCAAAGAGGTGAGGTCATCATCTCCAATATTTTATGATCTTTAGAATCTAATTCTAAATGATAGTTTAAGCATCGGCGTTACTCGAAAAAAATATGAATTGATTCTCAAAAATCCATTCCCAAAAGTGACGATTCCACTTTTCCGATTAATCTATCTCAAATGATCCATTCTTGAATCGAATTAAAAAAATACGCTCAATGGTATAATAATAAGAATGTGTAAAACTATTTAAAAAAATATCAAATCCAACTCTTGACCAAAAATGCCTTCAACATGTTGGGCAGTAACCATATTAAGCCTCTGACAACATTCTAAATAAGGATCCGCGATAATCGAGAAAAAAAACCGAATCAATTCTCAAAAATCAATTCCTAAAAGTAACAATTCGAATTTTGTGACCAATTTATCTTAAATAATCCATTCTGAAATCAAATTAAAAAAAATACTTATTTTGAATCGGCAATAAAAAATCATTTATTTCTTAAATTGCTTCAAATCTTTGGATATCTTACGACACCTTTTAAAATTTTGTATCATTTTTTTTTTTGATTTCCTAAATAAATGAGCGAATCTAAAAAATTAAGAGTCGATTCTCAAAAGTTAGGATTCGACTTTTCCGATTATTAATATCAAATAATCCATTCTTGAATTGAATACAAATAATAATGCGCTCAATGATATAATAACAATATAATAAATAATAATAAAAATAGGGGTGCGCGATACTAGAAAAAACTGAATCGATTCTTAAAAATTAAAAATTCTTAATCCATTTTTTAATCGAATTTAAAAAAAATTATTTCGAATCGGAAATAACAAATAATTTATTTTATTTATATTATATATTATATATTTATATTATATTTATTATATAAAATTAATTTAAGAGTCGATTTTCAAAAGTTAAGATTCGACTTTTCCAAATCATTGATCTCAAATAATCCATTCTTGAATCGAATTTAAAATTACTTATTTTGAATGGGAAATAAAAAATAATGTATATTTTAAATTGCTTCAAATCCTTAGAAATCTTACGACACCTTTTAAAATTTTGTTAAATTCTTTTGAAATTTCCTTTAAAAAAAATGGGCGAATCTCCAAAAATAAGAATCGATTCTCGAAAAAATCGATTCTCAAAAGTGACGATTCGACTTTTCCGATTAATCGATCTCAAATAATCTATTTTTTAATCGAATTTAAAAAAAAATTATTTTGAATCGGCAATAACAAAAAAATTTTTTTTTTAATTGCTTCAAATATTTGGAAATCTTACGACACCCTTTAAACTGTTGGATTTTTTTTTAATTTCCTAAAAAAATAAGCGAATCTCTAAAAATAGGAATCGATTTCTAAAAGTTTTTTTTTTTCTAAATTGATTTCTAAAGATCAGTCGATCATCTCAAATCATCCATTCTGGATTCGAATTAAACACTTAGTTGAAAGTTTAACTACTTTGCTAAAAATTGATTTGATTAGTTAGATATCTGTAAAATTGCTTGAAAATTAAACTACTTTAAGTTTGTTTTTTTTTGGTTTAAAACTAATTGTTTAAACTACAAATTTAACTGTTTTTTCGTTCATATATGGTCAGTTTTAATATAAAATTCAGCTATGTCGTTAGAAATTATTAATTTTTGTTTTGAAAAATCTTTTTTTTTCTTGATTAAAATTCTTTTTTTCTAGAAATTTAACTAATCTACTTTAGGCTGAAAAATGATCGTTTTTGGTGGAAAATTTCACTATTTGGTGAAAAATTATTCTAATGTGAAGGAAATACGACAATTTTGTTACAAAATATATTTTTGGCTTAAAATTGATTGATTTTTTAACTAAATTCAACTGTTTGGTTACAAATTATTTTTTGTTGTTAAAAGTTCATATTTTCCGTTTAAAAATTCACTTTTTTTGTAGATAAATCATCTTTTCGGCTTAAAAATTATACTGTATTGTTAAAAATTCGTTTTTTCTTGTTTGAAATTCGATTATTTTATAATTGAAAATTTTAATATTGCACACTATATGCTCAAAAATATAATAATAATTAATAATAAATTAATTTAATTAATAATAATCGAAAAAAATCAGAATCGATTAAAAAAGATTAAAAAAATACTTATTTTGAATCGGCAATAAAAAATGATTTAT
>JAWWLR010000166.1:26825437-26846160 GCA_035041075.1 Acraspis erinacei | reverse complement strand
ACTTTGGAAATTTATCAAATTTTCATGTTTTCAAAAATTTTTCAAAATTTTTCAAAATTTTTAGAAATTTTTTTAATCTATCGAATTTTAGAAAGTTTTCAAATTTTTCCAAATTTTTAGAAATTTTGGAAATTTATTAAATTTTTCCAAATTTTCATGTTTTGAAAAACTTTTCAAAATTTTTAGAAATTTTGGAAATTTTGGAAATTTATCAAAATTTTCATGTTTTCAAAATTTTTAGAAAATTTTGAAATCTATCAAATTTGAGAAAGTTTTCAAATTTTACAAAAATTTCGATAAAATTTTTATATTTTTCGTATCAATAGGCAACCAAAATCGCTGGACCCTACAGTCTCCCTTCTGCTAAGTACGCTATTTCCTCCTTTCACTTATAATCCAAAATTGTCATGTAAACCAAACCTCATCTATTTGCTCAAATGCTTGTTTTCAAGGACGGTAGGGCAAAAAGTATAGTGTGACTTCCGCCCTCGCCTCGCTCGGGCGGCAAGTTCCCACTCGTCAAAATAGCCTTCTTTAAGCCCTTGATACACAATGTACTATTTTGTAGTTGAAGGTCTATTTGTTTGGTACACCACTGACAAACTATCCACTTTTTTCCAAACCTGATCATAATTAATTGACTTTCGTTTAACACAGATACGAGTTTCTGAAAACGGGGAAAAAGAGATTTACCACCGATGGCCTGAGCAATTTGAAGTACCAGCTTGTCGACAAACAGAAACCAAAATTGTACACCTGGCTCCTGGTGAGGCTGACGCCTCCTCAGCCTAGCTGATGGCAGCCTTGGATCGGGTAAAAAGCCCGTCCAAAAGAATTCGCCTGTGGGTTGTAATTTTTCTTTAAATCTCTTTGGATTTTCTTCTTTTTTTTTAATTTTCAACTTCAATTTGACACTAAACAGTCAGTGTAATCCCAAATTCATGATGATTACGATCTTCGATGACAATTATTCTCTTTCTTTATGTGATAGCATACGTGGCACGATTTTAGAATTTTCGTGAGACTTTGTGCGCGTGTTATAGCACTTTGTTATTTAAGACACTAGTTTTTTGTATTGTATACAAATGGAAAAAGAGCTGGAAAAAATTATGTAGCTAGAGGAGTAGAGTGTTCGCCTGGCTGCTGAATTCGTTTAACGTATTCGCATATTTTTTTAATGAGGTGACTTGTTTGCCAAAAAGATACTTAATCTTTAACGGGCCGAGGGGGAATTTCCTTTGACGAACAAATCCAGAAAAATAGTTTTAGACTAGATTTATATATTTTTAATTACATTTGTTGAAGTTTTTTTGTCTATTGGAACCCTCTTTCAAGTTTAAAACCTTTTCCAAAATTATTTTCGTAATATTCTACATTTTTTTTGTAGGGTGCCAAAGAAAATATCAGATTATATTTTTAATGAATAGATGTAGAGATAATGTAGTGTTTAATATTTTTTTTAGCATTAAAGTTGTCAATAATTTTAAATCTTGATATGAAAGATTTGCTTCCACTTTCGTTTTTGGTATGTATCCTTCTGAGATTGTTGAATTCACACCTACACATCCATCTTACCCCACAAATACATTACATATCAGACATATGTATCGTAAAATCCGAGTACAGGCTGTGATCGGTAATTCTTTACTTAAGGGACTTAATTATTTTTATTATTTTACAACGAAAGTAATGAAAAAAGTCTAGTTTTCGTGACAAGTTACCTAAAGAAAAACTAAATCGGTGCCGTTATTGAATTTCCCTTTTGAAATAGAAAGTGATTCGTTACCATTGCCCTTCCTGAAAATTCTTCTTTATTTTAATTCAATAATTTTATTATTGAATATAAATAAAATAACGACAAGGATTTACTTTTAACGATCAACGATTAAAAAAAACAGTAACTGTTCATTAAAAAATCGGTAGGTCCGGAAATATCCAGTTATTTTATTGCTGTTAAATTTTAAAGATTAAAACAAATTTTTCACTGAGAGAGCCGTAACTAGTCTTTTTAGTGCATTTTTTGTAAAAATATTTTTAAAAATTTTAAGGTTGATATAATTTTTTTAAATATAATCCGTAAATTAAATTATTTTTGTTTTTCCCAGTTAATTTTTAAATTAAAATATACCATTGATAATAAATCAAAAATTTTATTATTTTTGAGTATCTATTATCGAAAATAATAGGAAATACGAAAAACACTAAAATTAAGTAACAAAAAGTTATTTTATTACCTATATTATTTTACAAAAATCGTCTTTATTAAATTCTCGTATAAAATGATGTAAATATTATATTTTTAGCGTTTGTATTTAATAAAAAATTGTTTTTTTTTTTTGAGTTTTTAACAGTTGTAAATTGAATTTTTAAGTTTCATCATTTTTGAGCAGTTTAATTTTCAGAGATTAAATTTCAAACTTTTGAAAATGGATCCAAAATTGTTCATAGATTCTAAATCTTGCTCAAATTATAATAATTTTAATGATTTATTGAATTTGAATGATTTAAGTCAATTTTATTATTTGCCCAAAATTCATTGGATTTTATTTCAATGATTTTTCTTTAAAAATACCGATTTTTTGTTAGCACACCAATATAACCGAAAATTGTTAAAAATTTTGTCTCTTTTTTTTAGAAATATTTTTTTCTAACAGCAATAATTACCGACGAAAAACACTAAATAAATTGTAAGTAAACTAAGTAAATTGTTAAAAAATTATGATTTTTTTCTCTGAAATACGATGATTTTTTAAATAAAAAATGTCTATTTCCGATGAAAATTACTAACAGAATCCGAAATTGCTCAAGCAATTCTATTACATATCTATTATATCAAATTCTATTACATAAATTTGTAGAGAAATTGTAAATTTCCTCTGAAGTCTAATAATTTTTTATTAAAAATATTTAAAATTTGAAAAAATTTAAATAACATAACATAAAAATGGTTTTAAGTGTAAATTTTCAAAATGTTATGATTTTTGTTTAAAATAACCGATTTTATGTTTAAAAACCCATCGTAAGCAAAAATTGTTAAAAAGTTTTAAATCTTGTTTTAAATGTAAGTTAAAAAAAAAGTACGAAGTTTCGGCGAAAAAAAATAACACAATGAAAAATTGTTAAATGATTCAGAATATTTTTCAAATTATGATTTTTTGTTTTAAAAAGCCATCTTTCAGTTTAAATTTAAATTTAAATCGCAAAAAAAACGATGATAAAAAAGAAAAAGGTAAATAGTTGAAAATTTTTTCATTTTCGAAATCTAATAATTTATGAGTAAAAATAAAGATTTCAAAAGTCCTCTCTTTAAAATTCCTTGCAATCTTTTATTATGGTTGAAATTGAAAAAAAATTGTATTGTCTAAAGTATAAAATTTCGTAAAATCCTATAAAATACTTAAAAAAAATTTGAAATCTTTGAGAATATTTGTAAAAATATTAAAAGTCCTTCAAAATATTTTTAAATCCATTAAAAGTTTTTTAAATTCCGTAAAATCTTCAGAAATATTTTCCGATATCTTTAAATTCTTCAAATGGTTTTAAATCTTTGGGATTTCTTTGAAGACCTTTAAAATCCTGTAAAAACTTTTAAGAGTTCCTTGTAATTTTGTAAAATCCTTTAAATTTCTTAAAAATTTTTTGAAATCCTTGCAAGTATTTGTAGAAAATTTAAAAGTCCTTCGAAAACTCTTGAAATCTTTTAAAAACTCATAGGAAGTTCTTATTTAAGCGCTTAAAAATCCATAGTTTTAATTCTAAATTTTCATAAATTGAAGAATGGTTCAATAAATTTGTAAATATTCACATTTTTATCATTTTGAGCAATTTTAAGTTAGAAAGATTAAAAATTTCTAAAAGATCTTTTGTCAGAAAAAAATTATTTGTGAATAAATGAATTATCGAAAAATTTATAATCATTCTTAAAATTTCTTCACAACTTTAAAAAACTTTCAAATCTTTTTAAAATAATTTATTTCTATAATTGCGCCCCCTAGTTACGGCTCTACTTACTGAGTTTCATGATTCAAAAAATTTTACAGACCTATGAAAACACAATTTTCCAAAAGAAATTCGTAGTTTGGAATTAGTTTACAGAATCGTACTTAATTAGAAATATAGAATCCTTTACTCTATTAGTTAAATAAATTTTTAGTTTTATATAAATGCACAATTTCCCCCTTTATCCATTTTTTAGCGTATGCGATTTTGAATGAAAGAATTTAATTTCTATTTATTTTCTCAGTGCGTGAAAATTCTTCCTCCATAGTAGAACATGAAGCGGTAATTATGAAAGTATTGATGAACTCTAAATTTAGGTATTTTTCTCGACATAAAAAATGTCTGTCTATTTCCAACGTTATCGAGGAGAATTACCGAGAATGTAATGCATCCTTTTTAAAATATCCATGGATATTACTTGCTCAAGAAACCATCAATGACTATAAAAATGAATAATGTTCTTCCTTTAAGCAAATATTTAGTTTTTTCTTGCTCAACGAGTTTGAGATTTTGCCAATTTTATTCTGAAACCCTGTGATTACTTTCAGTGTTTCACGTTTTATTTAAATTCGACGAACTGCAGTTTATTTTTTACTTTTATCATGACTTAGTGTACAAGTTTATGCGAAATGAGCCAAAAGAGAACTTACTGAACAAATCGAGGTGTTCAAATGAAAAGGTTCTGTCGAGCCTTGGCAGCGCTCTAGTTGCCAATACTCGATAGCGCCCTTGCTGCCAAGGTTCGACATTGATCTTGCTGATAATGCTCGAAATTGATCTTGCTGCCAAGACTCGAATTTGATCTTGCTGCCGAGGCTCGAAATTGATCTCGCTGCCAAGGCTCGACAGTATCTGTTTTTGTACTTTTCAGCAGCAGAGACAGAACATGAAGATTTTGACCTGTAAAAATACTTTTCTAAAACATTCCATTACTCAAAAAGATGAAAATCTTTTATTAGACACGCAATTACCTCTCGTCCTCCCTAATTTTAGTTGTCTTGAACACTCAATTTGTACAACTGTACAGTCAAAGAGGCAAAGTTTCTTGTGGCAGCATATAAAAATACGATCGTAAGCTACAGCGAACGACAAGACAGATAGTGATATTACAGTTTACTAGGTAACTAAGATAATTGCTAAGTATTTATATAATATATGGTTAGAAGTAGGTAGATATACGCACACAAATTACGTAAGGCATTTTTTTTAATTCTACACGGGAAATCCAGGATTTTAAAAACGAAATTCGAAAGATTCACTTTTTTTCTTCCCAAAAGTCTTACGTAATTTGTGAATGGCCCCTTATCCGATGCTAATGAAAAAGCTTCCTTCCTTACCGTAACTGCAGTGGTGTAGTCGTAAAACAAAGAAAACAATTTTTTTTATCAATAAGGCTACTATTATATTTTTATTGGTTCGGAATTCAGCCCGTTTGGTTGAAAATTAGATTATTTAATTGAAAATTGAATTATTTTTTAGAAAATGCAAATGTATTTTTAAAAAGTCATGTTCTAAATCAAAAATTAGACTACAGTGTTAAAACTTCTTTTTTTAAGGTTCATCTTTTTGGTTGAAAATCTAACTATGATGGTCAAAATTCCTTTTATGGTTGAAAAGACATTTTTTTAAATGGCAATTAAGCCATTCGATTATAGGTTAAAATTTTATCTATTTTATCTATTTAAAAATTCTACTGTTTTGTAGAAAATTGAGCTTGTTGCCTTAAAAAATCAACAACTTGGTAGAAAATTAAACTATTTAGTTAAAAATTAAACTTTTTGGTTAAAAAAATCATATATTTTTGGTTGAAAATTATATTTTGTTTCTAAATAACTCGTCTTTTTGAATTTAAAATTAAATAATTTTGTTGAAAATTCCTGTATTTCATTAGAAATTCCACTTTTTGGGTAGAAAATTAATCATCTTGGTCAAAAATCTATGTTTTCGGTTGAAAATTTAACAACTTAGTTGAAAATTCTAATTTTTTGTTAGACTTTTTTTTATCTGTAAATTTAACTACTCCATGTTTTCCTAAAACTTTATCCTGTTTATTGGATAAGTAAGAAATTCATTTTTTTTATAGAACATCAATTAATCTTCTGGGTGAGAAATTCTTTTTGGTTGAAAATTTAACGATTTTGTTGGAAATTCTTTTTTTTGGTCAAAGTTATTTTTATCAGAGTTTTTATCTGATCTTGACTGAAAATTTATCTTGTATATCGTGTAAGTTAAAAATGCAACTATTTGGTTAAAAATTAAACTTTTTGATTAAAAAATCACATTTTTGTTTTAAAATTTCTGCTTTTTTTAAAGATAATTTGTCTTTTTGACTTTCAAATTAGATTATTTTGTTGAAAATTCGTTTATTTTGTTTAAAATTCGACTCTTATGGTAGAAAATTAATCTTCTTGGTAAAAAAAATTAATCTTTTTAGTTGAAAATTCTAATTTTTGTATCTGTAAAATATATATTCCGTGTTTTCTTCAAACTTTATTCTATATATTGGATAAGTTAGAAATTCGTCTTTTTTTATAGAAAATTAATCTTCTGGGTGAGAAATTCTTCTTTTTGGTCAAAAATTTCACCATTTTTTTTAAATTATTTTTTTTGTCAGTTATTTTTTTTGTCAGTTATTTTTTTTATCAGAGATTTGATCTGAAATTGAAAATTCATTCTGTATATTCTACAAGTTAAAAATTCAACTATTTTTTCGAAAAATCATCTATTTTGTTAAAAAGTGGCCTTTTTGCGTAGAAAATTAATCTTGTCTGTTAAAAATTTAATTTTTTTGTTAAAAATTCAACATTTGGGTATAAAGTATATATTTGTTGTTAGAAATTCTTTTTTTTAGTAGATAATTATTCTTCTTTGTTGAAAGTTCAACTTTTCTTGTTAGAAATTCGTCTTACTTGGTCGAAAATGAACTTATTTGATGAAAATTCAAATATTTGATTGAATTTTAATCTTTTTTTCTTTGAAAATTCGACCATTTGATGGAAAATGCATCTTTGTATGTTGAAAATTCAAATATTTGATAAGAAATTCAACTATTTTCTAAAAATTTCATTATTCTTCGAAAATTTCAATGTATTTAAAGTAAAAAATTAAACTATGTTGTTAAAAATTCATCCTTCTTGATTGAAAATTCATCTTTTATGTTAACTTTATGAAAAATACTTTTTTTTAAATTCAACTGTCTGAAAAAATCGTCTTTTTGGCTTTCAAATTTTACTATTGGATTAAATCTTTAATTGTTTTTTTTTTTTGAAAACTCTTATTTTTTACTTCTTTTTACTTCTTTGTCAATGCAACTGTTTGTTTAACAATTAATTTTTTCAGAAATTTGTATTTTTATTCTGAAAATTCATCTTTTTGGGTAGAAAATCTTTTTGTTTGCTACAAATTAAACTATTTTCTTGAAAATGAAATATATTTCGGCATGAAATCTTAGGAATTTAAAGTTCCAGGCCTCGACTGCACCACTCGGTACCTACTTTGTAATATAAGAACCTTAAATTGTCAGAGTGAATTGTTTCAGCGAGAAAATGAGTGCGAGCGAATATTTTAATGATTTATTTGACTACGAGTGCCACGTTTATAATACATTTGTAATTGCGAGTAATTTAGTCACGCCTTGATTGAAAATAAAGGTTTGTATTGAACTCTAAGCGCACTCAAAGTTACTCATTGTATGTATACTTGAAAGGCCCTTTTAGTTGCTGAAACTTTACTCTAAGACGAACGTGTATTGTAAAATAGGAGAAAGGAGAATTTCTATGCCTCTTTGTCTAATGCTTCCTCAGAATCAGCCTGTATAAAGTTGTGGAATTATCCAAACTTCGTTTATGACATAAAAGAACAATAAATACATTTAAACAATGTCGCTTCTTCAATATTTTATTTAACCCTATTTGATCTACCTCTGCGGGAAGTAAAAAAAATAAATACATACGAAATAAATAAATACGAAAATATTCTAGAGTGAAATAAGCATATATTTTTATAAATTAGAGAGTTGCTACAGATCAGATAATTTCAGAAATTTAGGGATTGTCAGGGAAAACCTGAGAGAGATGGGGATTACAAATTTATTTACTTGGTTGATGATTCATTATTTTATTTGAGATCACGTTTTTCTTGTTCAAAATTCAATTATTTTGTTAAAAACTAATTTTTTTAACCGAAAATTTGACTCTTACATGTTTGGTTGAAAAAATTTATCTCCTTAAGCTGAAAAATCAAATATTTTGTTTAAAATTCCTATATGTTATTGGAAATTTGTATTTTAATTGATTAATTAATAAAGTCTATTATTTTAAAATTATAATGACTTAATTCCTCTTTTTGGTTTAAAATTTCTTTAAAAATTCAAACATCATGTTGAAAATTTATGTTTTTGGTTAAAAATTAATTTCAGGGGTTGAAAATTCAACTATTTTATTGAAAATTAGTTTCTTGTTTAATGTAAAATTTATTTTACTAACTGAAAATTTATCGTTTTAGTTGAAAATTGATGTATTTAGTTAAAAAATAAATTTCTTTTAGTTGAAGATTGATCATTTTAGTTGAAAATTCACTTTAACTATTCCATTTTTTAAAATGAATTCATCTTTTGATTGGTTAAAAATTCATCAATGTGATTACAATTTGTTTTTTTTTAAATTTGTTTTTTTTTAGTTGGCAATTAATTAATTTTGTTGAAAACTCGTTTTTCTAAATTTATTTTTTCTAGTTGAAAATTTATATATTTTATTGAAACTCTATCGTCTTTTGTTAAAAATTGAGTGGTTTAACCAAAAAATTCATTTTTCTAATTTTGGTTAAAAAGGATTTTTTGGATGAAAGAAAATTTTTTTTTTAATTCGTTGTTTTTTTGTTGTTGAACGTTTATTTTTCTAACATTTTAAATATTCTAATTTTTGTTGAATGCTGATTTTTTTATGAGAATTCATGCACTTTGTTAAAAATTCTTCTCGTTTAGTTGTAAATTAATCATTATGTTTAACAAATAATCTTTTTGGTTGAAAATTTAAATAATTAAAAAAATCGTTTTTATTTCCTTGAAAATTGATTTTTTTAGTTGAAAACTCAACTAAGTGTTTGAAAGTTGACTTTTTTTAGAAAGTTATTCTTCTTATTTGCAAATTCATTTACTTTGGTTAAAAATTAATTTCTTTGGTTAAAAATGTAACTACTATACCTATGTTTGAAAATTCAATTTTTTTCTCTGAAAATTTCACTATTCCATTTTTTTACAAATTTATTTATCAAGTTGAAAATCAAACAATTTTCTTTTAGCAGAAAATTACCCGTTTGTAGTTAAAACTTGAAATATTTCGTAGGAAATTTATGTAGTTTTGGTTCGCAATAAATCTTGTTTTTTGTTTGTTAATAATTGAACCATTTTGTTGAAAATTCATTTTTTCTAAATTTTGTAACTGGAACTTTGGCCATTTCATTTTTGGTTCAAAATTGATATTTTTAATTAAAAAATATTATTTTCATGTTAAAAATTAAACTATTTGGCTGAAAATTAAAGTTTTTTGTTAAAAATTCGTCTTTTTACTTTAAAATTCAACAATTTTGTAGAAAATTAAACTCGTTTTTTTTTGTTGAAAATTTATTTTTCCATAAACAAATGTAACTATTCCATATTTTATTCAAAATTTATTTTTAAAAGTTCGAAATTCGTCTTTTTTGGTTGAATAATTTTTTTTTAAATTAATTTTTGGAACTAAAAATTAGACGATCCATTTTCAATTTAAGATATATTATTTTAAGTTAAAAATTCAATTATTTGGTAGAAAATAATTCTTTCTTGTAGAAATGAAGCTTTCAATTAAAAATGTAACTTTTTTCTTTGAAAATTTAATGCTCTGATACAAATTATTCGCCCTGAAAAAATAATTTTTCATCTGAATATTAAACTATTAAAAAATGCAGGTATTTTTATTTTAAATTCGTCTTTTTGGTTAGAAAATTAATCTTGTTTCCTTCAAACAATGTCTTTTCACTTGAAAACTAAACTATTTGGTTGTAGATTGAGGATTCGTTTTTTTTTGCCTGATTCAACTTTTTTGTACAAAATCCAAAATTGTTCGCAGAAAATTCAACTTTCTTATGAAAAAAGTTATCTTTTTAGCCTTAAAACTCTACTATTTTTGTGAAATTAAAAACTTTTTTTCGAAAATTTGAGTTTTCGGTTAACTATTTTATCGGTTAACTATTTTGCCAAAGCTATCTTTTTCGGACGAAATTTCAACTGATTCCTTAAAAATTCGTCCTCTTGGATTGAGGATTCATTTTTTATGATAGAAAAGTCACCTTTCTTGGTTGAAAATTATAATTTTTTTGCTTAAAATTGCAATTATAATTGTTTTTAATAAATGAGGAATATTTTTTTGTTTATTAATATATTTCTTGATTTACAATCTTTCTTACTACGGTGCTCATGTTCTTGGTAGTAAAATAACTGATTTTTGTAAGCAATGCACGCAGAAAACTGTGATTAATAAGTCGATGCGACAGTACCATATCTGCTTCGTGCTCAAGTTTATTATCTTTAAGACTTTCGTAGACATCATCTAACTCTTCCTGAATTCTTTGTAAAGTTTCTCTATCTTTCGAGAACAGGTCCAGCCGTTTCGTCAAAACTTTCTGTACGAAAGAGATAAGTTACCAGTTACTAAACAACATCAACAGAAACACCAAAAACAGTTCTTATCCGCAATTTGCCAAGCCCGCTCTAAATTGTAAGGAATTTTGAATACCAGACAAACTTCTTTTGGAATCCAGTGAATCAAATTTCTTTTCTCCTGCGGTTGAATTTCTGTTGAAGACGCAAAAGGAGTTGGAAAAGGAGTTGCAATTGACGCTCTTGTTGAAAATGATTCCTTTGTAATAATATTGAAGGGATCGCCTGAAGTGTTGATACTAGAATCCGATCCCTTCATTAACCACTGCTGAGATTCTTCAGATTCTGAGTCATCAAGTTTCTGATCCCGAACTGGTCTTTCCCCTGGGAGAATTTCTTGGTCTGTTTGTTCAACAACTTCCTCTATAATAACTCCTTCCGCATATTGTATCGCTGACTCCAGTAGATCTTTAACGATACCTTTGCTAATCTAAAGTTGGGAGTTAAGGAATCTTAGGTGCAGAATTTATGGAGTAAAACTTTACGAAACAGGATCTATAACTTAGTTAATTCACCGCGTTGCAAGGAGCGCTATGGTGGCATATAAACATGACCACAACAGCCACATGGGAGGAGTAGCAAACATTTAATTAAAAAGTGTGTTTGAGTTTAGAAAATAGTATTTTTAAACTTAGATAGTTTTTATAGTTACGCAACAGCTACACCTGCAAACAGAAGTATGATAGAAGCCAAAAATATTCTTCATTCTAGTATGATTGTAATTTGCGGAGCTACCATTCAAAAACTCTCAAAAAAGTTTAAATATATTCATTGTGCCTTCAAACCAGTGCATTAATTTCATAACAACACGAAATAACAGGAAGTGTAATAATTAATAGAGGCGATAAGAATTGCAATAAATGTGCTTGTAGAATTCAGTCGGGCCTCTTAGTAGGGCACCTTTCAATAGGGCGCCTCTTAATAAGGTGCCGTCTCCTCAACTGCGCTTGAACGTTACCCCCGCCTTCTAGACTCCGCGTTGACCGAGAGATATTTCGAAGCATTGCCTCTCAATAGGGCGCTCGAGATGAAAATAAATCTGCCTATGCATTCTACTTGTGTAAATTCGTATTGTACATCGTAGCAAGAATGGATTGAAAAATAATTATGTTCTGCAATTATGAAATCGTATATAAATTAATACAAATGGACAACATTTTCTTATTCGAAAAACTGAAAGCATATGCATTTTTTTCTTTTGCTGTTAAACAGGAAATCGTTTTTTGAGCAACAGGTTAAGTCCCCCCCCCCCCAGTTTTCATTTCTGGAGCAAGAAAATCCGTCATTTTTTTCGAAATTTAAATATGAGCTATGGATACAAAAACTACATTTTTACGTCTTGTTGTTAATTTTGAGCTATTTATTTCGTGTTTTTTTATTAAAATAATTACTAAGTGACAAACTGAATGCCTTCCATGACGCTTAAAATAATTTAAAATTTTTAAAAAACAAGTTTAACTTATTTAAACAATTATTTATCCTGGAAAATGTAAAAAATTGTATTTTTTAATTAAATGTAAAAGTTAGCCATTTTTTGAAGTATTACATTTTTTTAACATTATAAATTATTTAGATCATTAATTTTATTGTTCATTTTCAAAATATATAAAAAATGAGACAATTACAATTATTTTTCTGGCTGTATAGTGTTCTATGTATAGAATTAAGCGTAATATTAATAATAATATTAATATTAAGCGTACAGTGAATGGGGAGAAAAATTTAGTATGACCTCCGAATTCTTTCATACCGAACCAATTTTTATAAAAATTTAGGATTATTTTTAGGGGATAATAACCAACCCTTATGCTAAAAAATTAAAAAAACAAAAATAGATGTTAGGTTAATTAAAATAATTGTAAATATTTAGAATAAATATATTTTTATGTTGGGAGCTATAATTTACATAATATTTGTAACGTTTCAACCCTTAAAAATCACCCTTAATAACGAAAAAGCAACAAAAAATAGTTTTTTTCATTTAAAATTTGTTAAATGACATATATATTGTAGATAAAAATCATTTTATTAGTTTACGGTATAATAAATATTTAATTACATCAATTCAACCCTTAAAAATCACTTCTAATGAAATTTTTGAAAAAAATAATAGTTTTTGACAAACTAAAATGATTTAGTAATAGATATACGATAACTGAATATCATGAATTATTAATTTTTTACAGTATAAGTTACCGCATTGTTTTAACCCCTGAAAACCACCCCTAACGACAAAAAAAAGTTGAAATATTCTGTGTTCACCATATGACTGTAATTCTTCAAAATTACTCTATATAAAACGTTATATTTCCAAAAATTTACGATTATCAAAAAATGCATCAGTTTTTGTGTTGATTTTTTGTAAGAAAAAGTCAATAAATGATTTTATTTTTATTATAACTTCGTTAATTTGCATGCTAATGACTTAAAATCAAGTTTATTTTAAAGATTTTTTGAAGTACTTCAAAAAATGTACAGCAGAGTTTTCTTTAAAATTTGAAATTTTTATTTATTTTACGCCAAACTCATGTAATTCAGTTTCCGCCAGATAAAAAATTATCTTCAACCAGCCATATCTCAACACCTATTGCACATATATAAATGAAAAAACTCCATTTTTTCCTTTTTTATAAGCTTTATTTTCTTTTTGTCATTTTTTGTTGCAGAATGTCAATTTTCCGAGTTATTCGAGAAAAACTCTCTATACCCTCTATCGATTTCCAAAGTTATTTTCAATATTATATTTTCCACGCCCTATAAGGGGTGGCTTCCACCCCCTGGGCAAAAGCATACCATGGCACTATATAAACTTTGTTTCTTGTGCTATTTTTTACTTGCTGTCCAAGTTTCAGATCAATCGAACCGGTAGATTATAATTCCTAAGGAAAAATCCTCATTCGCTGTACTATAAATGATTTTAAGTACTAAATTCCGCTGAAAGCTTCATGTCATTGTTTATACAATGAATTATTTCTTTTCTCGAATTTTCTTCATATTGAAAATGGATTGATGACGAATAACAATTGTTCATACAATGACATTAAGTTTTTAACAGAATTTACTACTCTTTGAAATCATTCAATATTATGTTTAATTCATAAAATACGATTTAAAAATATTTAAAAAATAGTAATTTAAAACAAATTATATTTGTTAAGACGCTTAAAAATATTTTATATATTATTTCTATACACTATATAGTTTGAAAAATAATTGTATATTCTATTTTATATTATTTGTTGTTAAAGTTATCGAAAAAATTGCTTGAGCAAATAAAAAAGATTTAAACAAATAGAAATTTGTTAAAAATTAGAAGAGATGTACACAAAAATACGATCTAAAAAAAATTGAGCATAAATAATTGTTTAAATAAAATAATGTAATTTAAGCAATTAAAAGCGGTTTAAAAAGTCATAGGAGATATTCGAATTGTCCATAAATGATTATTGTTATGAAAAAGACGACAGAAATAGCTGAAAATGAACAATAATACGTGAAAATGTGGTTTTTTAATTCTTGGGTCATATTTGAGGCGCTGTGGAGGGAAGGGGCGAGGCTGGAGTAAAAATAACAGTTATTAGTATGGTTTTATATCGTAAGAACTCCTCCTCAATCCTTAAAAAACTTAGCACTTTTCGATTAAACTTCGAAGTGCGAGTTCAATTTTTCGAAAATTCCAAATTTCCCCATGTTAATTAAATAAAAATGGAAACTTTTTTCGGAAAGTCTTGCCCTCTAGAGTAAAAAAATTGTGCATTGTATTTTTGGATCACCTTATTGTATATGGCTCGCACTCTACCACATATTTAAATGCAGCAAAGCGCCTTATTCAGAGGCAAAGCATGCAAAGTCTCAAGCTGCGGAAGAATTTGGTGGGGGTTTCACTTTCGAGAAAAGTGTCCCCTACAACCACGAGAGGCGCCCTATTGAGAGACTCGATGTATATTAATTTTACATGCAATGCTGCAACTAGTCATACTTGTAAACATATATATAGTGGCGTATTATTGTACTTATTGTCTTTTTTCAAAATTGTTGCAGTTAATTAAATTATTTATGTAAATATTTAATGTTTTTTTAGAAAGGACTTTACTACATTAGAATCAATATCTTTAACGAATAAAAAATTGTATTGGGGTAGAAATAAGCAGTTAGTTCTTAAAGAATATGAAGCATTGCCGATAAAAACATTGTGTTGCGGTTAACAAGATATATTGCCACCCTACAGGAAGTAAATCGACAGTTTCTATCCGTTTGAATCATTTTCTATCTCTAAGATTCAAATGAAAGAAACGATGTATCCATATGTTAATTTCCTGTCTATCCCTTTGGTCCTTTTCTATCTTTTTATGTAAGATCGCCTCTATTCTTTTGAATTCCAATTTTCCTATCCAAATCCTTCCGACAATTATCCACATGTATCCTATTCTTCCCACTTCCTATCCCTATCCTAGTGTTTCTATTAAAATTAATCCTTCGCTTACCCACTTATATCCTTCTCCATATTTTCTAAAATGTAATATAATCTGTCTTTTTGAATCCCTGTCTTTCTATCTAAATGTGTTCATATTTTCTTCATCCCTATCCTTTTCTATCCGTTTTTCTCATTTTCTATTTGTCATGCAATTCAAAATCTTGTGGATCTTTGTATTTATAATATTCCTATCTAATTGAATATTTTTCTATCTTTTTTCAAATATAATTCAGCCCTATCCTTCTGAATTCCAGCCTTTCCAATTACCCGGATCCCTCGCTCATCCACCTCTATCATTTTCCATCCATTGGTCATTCCAAAATTTTGTCTGTCTTTCCTAATCCCTCTTCGCAAATGTAAGTCAGCCCTAACCTTATGAATCCCAGCCTTCCTATCCAAATGAATCCTTTATTTAGTAACGGCAGGTTCCCGGCAGGTGCCAGACAATAAAAGTCAGACACAAGTGAAATCATTTGCACCGTCTGTAACTCGAGGATCGGCAAACGCCTCTGCAGAGTTCGACCAGCAAGTCGTAAACTTACGGAATTTTTTTGGTAGGTATATAAACCCTTGCTACTTTAATACTATTTTGCAGGGGCTTAAAACTAAAAAAAATATATTGTGATAGAGACTGCTAAGAACACTATATTTTTGAGTGATTTCAAATGGATAGAAATTAAAAAGATATATCGTGGATAGAAATGAAGAATATTTAAATGCGGTATGATTCAAATTATTAGAAATTGATAATTAAAGTAGGTATAGAAAGGGATAAGATTTAGAAACATTTCACGGATTGACATGGATAGAAAATGCTAAGTCTTTATGAATACGGCTGATAGAATCATTGATAATTTGGTAATTTGACAACAAGGGATAGAGTTAGGGATAGATAAAGATAGGCGTTTATAAGTCACAAGGATAGAAAAAGATAAGCCCATGTGACCACAAGGGATAGAGTCAGTAATATAGAAATATAGGCACTTGTGAACCCCAGGGATAGAGTCAAGGATAGAAAAAGATACACAGCAAGGGATAGAGTTCGTTCACATAGGGACCGACATAGCCGCATAGCATGTTTAAATCCCGAATACAATCTGAGACCACCTAAAAGGGCCAAGGTTAAAATAAAGGACTTCTAAACTTTCAAGTGCAATACAACTTTACCTCCTTAGTTTGCTCTTTTGCAAAGTGCTCTTCAGCCACGCGTCGCTTCATCTTAAGAAGTTCAGCAACGTACTTTTCTCCATCTTCAAAACTCGTACAGATCTGACTACCCATAGATAAAGCCAAAGCTTTTCCTAGACCTTTCCTAGGATCCTCGTCTTTACAAAAAGCAAAAAGCAAGTCCATGTAATTTATAAGGTAATTCTGAGTGAGGAATAGTTCCGCCAAGAGTTCCTTGACTAGCATTAATCTTAATGTCTCCTCAGGAGTTCTGTGCTCATAGTCTTCAACCGATGCATATGACTCAGCATCTTCTTCACACGTTTTCCACACCTTTGTAGGCAAGCTTATGTCAGTAATTCGTTCGAAATTATAATACACGTCTTCCTCGCCTGGATTCACATCCGCAGGGTTTAGCCCGTGAAGAATATGTATACAGTTTGGATCAATTTCAGTTGAATTATAAAACCAAACTGGTACAGAATGAAATTGCTCTCGAGTGATCACCTAAAGACATCAAACACTTTTGTTAATAATATGTTTGGTACTTAACCATTTCCTTGTACAGAATTTTTACCTCCTTCAATTCAGGATCAAAAGCTTCAAAGGCTTTCTTGGCTTCTAAAAGTTGATCAGTAGAAGGCATCGGGATTTCCATCCCATAAATAATAAATTCACGCCAATCGATAGATTCACGTTCGCTTCCAAACAGTTCCTGATTAATCCGACAAACTTGCTCAGTTTTTAAATTATACCACGTAGGAGGAAGTAATATTTCGTCTTGTTCTGCGCCAAGAGTTATTATGTCCATCAGAATATAGAAAAGGGCACGCCTTGAGATGTTTTCTTGAGGTGCAGCATGACCCAAAGTATCCATTAAGCGACCCAGTTGTGCCATTTGAAAACGAAAAGGAAGTATTTCTTCTGTTATCAGTGGGGGTTCTTCAACCTTGATATTTTTGATTACAAATCGATCACCATCAAAGAACATCTCTTGTTCAATTGACCTTTCTTCCTCGATAGCCAAGCAAAATTCGTATGCCATTTCTTTAACACTATTAACCTCCTTTTTATATCTATTCAACAAAATATATAATTATATTAATAATATCCACCCCATACTTAAAAAAATATGAGCCTACCTATCGACAAGTTCTATATATAGACAATGGAATGCTTTTTGGACAGTGTCCAGAAGAAAACTGATATCAGAACGAACAGCATTGTCTAACATCTTCAGTCTCATCTTCATCCGCTTAATCTCGAACATTGTAGCATAACGCCATTCTTGCAGCAAAGCTCGAAATTTTTCTAACTTTTCACCTGATGCTGCAACTGATGGTTTACGAGATTTTTTATTTTTACTCTTCTTTGGATTTGACTCATTTCTCCACATATCATGCAAGAAAGACGAAATAGAATCCACAATACTTTCGACACAATCCAGGTTTACTTTAATGGCAGTATAGCAGATATTTTGATCAAGTTTATAGTCGCCCTTCTCGATATCAAGCAATAAATCCACAAGTTCCTTCTTGATTAATACACAATCTACAGCAGCTGGCGGTTCCCAAATAAATTCACTTTTAGCTTTTTTACTCTTTATGTTGCCCTTAATTGGCTCCTTCGATACTCGTTGAGTAGCTTTATCAGCGGGAACATCCAATCGTTCAAGAAGCACTTTGGGCAGTCTATTTCCCAAAGGTTTTTGCAGCATCGAGGTGTAATAATCCTGCAGCATTTGAACTGTATCGATACATCTGTCTATCTCGACCTGAGTGATGTTTATGTAAACATTAATCAGAGCTATAGCTTGCAACGCAGTCCAATGATTCTGTATCAGTCGCTGTCTCTCTTCCTCTGATTCTTTCTTCCTTTGGTCGCAAATTTCAAATAATTCGGATTGCAAATCAGCTACACGACATTGCAACTCACACTTTAGTTCAGAATCCACTCTCGTGACCTCGTCGAATGTATTGAATTCACGATAAAATGTCTTGAAAACTTCCTGTTTTATATCAGGACGTGATATAAAACTTTTCATGTGATTGACTACAAAACTTTTATAAGCTAGGATAGCATTTGAGTGAATCCTTTTTTCAAAAAATATGTCCTTCAAATTTGAAATATAAACAGACTCCAGGTTCTCCCAGAGTACTGCTAAAGCTTCGAGAACCTCATCAGGCTGAGGAAAGCTTACCCATTCCCAAGCTTCTTCTCCTGGCTTTATCTCCACAAATAGCTCACTTTTTTCTGGAGTGACGTCTTCTTCCTCTTCATAGGTAGAATTCTGCGAGGAAGTCTCTGATGCTTTTGCAATGAGTTGTTTTACAACAGACTTTTTGAATGCCGAATCCTCAATCTGCTCCAAATTCTTCAAAGCTTCTCCAAAAAGCTCGACGGATGATTTTCTGGGCAAGGACATGTCTCCTATGATGAGCCTTGCCAGACTTTTCAAAGTAAGTACATCAAAAGTGGAATAATAAAGAACATAAGCTACACTTTCTGTGGCATAAAATGTGTCCATAGGTGTTGCATCCTCTGGAAGAATTTCGAAGATGTCATCTGCGTCCAATCCTTTTGGCTTTGGAATGACTCGAATAAAACCTGTCATAAACGTTTTAGAATCTGAAGTAGCCCTCGTAATAGGATTCGGTACTAGTTGAGAATTTCTGTAAATTGAAAATGTGTCAGAGTCCTCTTCCTCAAAGGTTATCCTCGATGGTGTGGAAATCAAATCATCAGCATCGGAATCTAAATTAATAAAAGGCAATTTACGACCTGTTAAAGCAGATTCAAGACTCGCCATCTGCTGATAATTATTTGGATAGTCCACAATCGCCCAGCCTCTTATATTTGGCAAACTTTTGAGATATTGTATCAGTATTTTCGTATTAAGCTGATAAGAAATCGGTTGTCCAAGCCTTAAGAAATCGTAAGCCCATTTTCCAATGTAAGCATCGTCCGATAAAGTAGGATCCATGTCTTCATAAGGTATATTTTTTGGAGTTTGCACTTGTTTGTTTAGTAATTTGTATTCAGCAACGACATTTTTTGCCTTAGAAGGCTTTTTGGATTGAGTAGGTTTTGCAACATTCTTCACAGATTCTTTATTTGGTTTACCAGCTTTCTCTCCAGAAGCTGCAGGACTTATATTGAGATTCTCGATGTCTTTCATTTCTTCTTTATATGCCCTCAAACAGTAGTTAATAGCATCTTCCATAAAAATTAACTTAATTTTACTTTGTTCTAATAAATGCTGAAGAATGACAAGTACTTGATTTGGAACTCCAAGGATAATTACACTCTTGTCCACTTTGGGTATCGGAGCTGGTTCAGGATCCGGAGGATATGGGTATAAAAATTCGAGTAATCGATGCACGATGTAGCCTATCACGGTGTATCCTAATCTGAGAATTTCTTCAGTTTCGTCGTCTATATCAGGAAGATGTTCATCCCAAGGCGATTCATAATTGTGGTAGGCGTTGAAATCAAAATTGTTCAAAGCATCATTTCTCTCTGTTTCAAACTGAGTCACTTCTTCTACTACTTCTTCTTCTCCAACTGATTCTCCTTCATTTCCATCCTCACTTGTTGGTTCAAAAATTCGTTGATTATTTATAAAAAGAGCTCTAAACTCATTCCAGAGTGTTCTGGGCATGCAGCCATTTTCTTTTAGGCATTCTGCAGTTTTGATTGATATATCGACTAAATCGCTAATAATTTCCGAGCACGTCAACTCATGTTTTTCTTTAATTTTGCGAATTTTTTCTTCGCGTAGCCTTCTTTTAAGTTCGCAGAGTCTCGCATACTCGTCCTCAACTACTTCTTCTTCACTGTATTGAATCTCCCTTGCACCTTTAAAATCAACCATAATTTCCTTTCCTGTCATATTTTGCGTCGGATTTTCTATTATCTGACGATTCGCAGCAATTTTATTCTTATGACGAAGAATCTCGCAGAGACTAGTGTTCATTCGTTTCTCATACTGAGATTGGGTGAGAAACTTCTCGGCGACAATCTCATTAAATTTATTTTCCTGATCTTCAAGTAGTTTCCCCCAAACCTCCGAGAGCAATAGTTTTTGCATGCGTTCTTTGAAATTTTTAGTCGTCGACTCTTGGTTGCGTCGATTCTTCATCTTTTTCAGATACTCGTCCACAGCATTAAACATAATTTCACTAGTTTTTAAATCCTTCCGAGATCTCTTCTTTTTTGAATCCACATAAATTTCAGATGAATTATTGAGTTTGCGTGGGAAGTCATCAATGTCTTTAAGGTCACTCTGCTTCATATCTGCCAGCTTTGCGATAGGTACTGATTCATCAAACTTTTCTTGACTTTTGAGTTTTTGAGCTTCCTTGAACTTTTTCCTATCCTTTTTATAAG
>JAWWLR010000166.1:26706417-26719043 GCA_035041075.1 Acraspis erinacei | reverse complement strand
ATATATTAAAGATAATTCTGTTTTTGTTGATGATTGAATTATTTTGTGGAAAATTCGTCTAATTTGTATATATTCAATTGTTTTTTTTATTTAAAATTAAAATAGTTTTTAGTTGATATATCAAATGATACGTTTTTTGTTGAGATTTGTTTTTGTTTTAATTTAATAATTTCGTTATAAATTCGTTTTTTTTTAGTAAAAATTAAATTGTTTGATTGAACATTCAACTATTCAATTTTTGGCTAATATCTTTTTTTAGTTGAAATTCGTCTTTTATATTTTAAAATTAACTCGTTTGTTAAAAACTCATATTTTTGGTAGAAAGTTGAACTGTTCATTAATTCAAATTAAATCAATTTTATTTGAAATATCAAGAGTTATATTTTTCGTTGACAAACCATTCTTTTGTAAACAAAAATTCAATTAACTAGTTAAAAGTTTAAATATATTCTTAAACATTCTTTTTTTTAATTAATTTGTTTAACTGGAGATTTTATTATTCCATTTTTACATTCTCATGATTTATGATTAAGAGAGTATTAGAATTGTCGGAAATTTGACACCACCATGTTTTAACAGATCTCCACATTTCGTGACCCCTTGAATCCGAAAATCAAGTTTTTACGATGGCGTCTGTGTCTGTCTGTCTGTCCGTCCGTAAACACGATAACTCTCGAAAAAATGAACGGATCAAATCCATCTTTGGCACACTTTTTTAGGTGCCAAAAGAAAGAACAAGTTCGATAATCAACCAATTTCGATCAAAATTCAAAAAGTGAGCGCATTTTGAAAATTTTTCAGACCACTTTTTTCTTAATTTGAAAACTCTATGTACGGATATTTATAGTATTAGAAAAGACGAACAATTTATCCAAATGACTTTTTTCGCTAAAAAAATATTCTCAGAGTTATAGCATTTTTAAATTTTTTTAAATCAATAGAAAATCAACATTTTAAGCCAAAAAGCGCACAATATGAAAAAAAGCCAAGAGAAGAAAAATATTTATTTTTGATAGCCCTTCAAGATTATCGTAACACCAGGGCAGATTTTTAGCTAAAAATTGATCTATTTTAGATGAAAATTCAAGTGTTCAGTTGAAAATTTATTTTTAGGGTCGAAAATGAACTCTTATGTTAAAGAATCCAATTTCGGGTTGAAAATTTAAATGCTATTAATTTAAAATTTAAATAAATTTTAGAAATAAGGAGAATCACATTTTTGATTAAGAATTCAATCTTTTTCGTTGACAAGTAAACTATGTGGTGTTAAAATAAATTATTTTGTTAAACACTCATTTTTTATTATTGAAAATTTGACTAATTCGTTAAAAATTCGTTTTTTTTTAAAATAAATTTGTTTCATTGAAAATTCAACTATTCAATGCTTGGCTAAAAACTGATCTTTTTATTTGAAATTCGTCTTTTTCTTTTGAAAATCAATTCGCTTGTTAAAAATGCATATTTTAACTAGAAAATTCAACTGTTTTTTAATTAAAATTCAAATGAATTGTATTTCAAATATTAAGAGTTACATTTTTCGTTGTGAAGTCATTCTTTTGCGAATAAAAATTGAACTACGTTGTTAAAAGTAGGGGAAATATGTAAATCAAGAATTATATTTTTCGTTGAGAATATAATGTTTTGCGGTTAAAAACTCAACTACGTACAATTTTTTCCTATGTTAAGAATTTATTGCCTGGGTTAAAGGTTAATTTTTTTGGTTGAAAATTTAATTATTTTGTTTAAAAAATGGTTTCTTCTTGCTTATTATTTATTTTACTGCAAATTTCACTATTCTTTTTCTGTTTGAAAATTGATCTTTTTTGGTTAAAGTTCAACTACCTGGCTGAATATACATCTAATGTGATGTAAAATTCATCTACCTAGAGATAGGAACCCGAATTTAATAATTTGATATTTTACAATATGAACCTTTAGATTAATGTCTTACATTTGAGCCATTAAACATTGATAAATCTTCACGGGTTCGTAGCTTCTGACAAAAATTGAAATCGAAGTAGAAAACTTCTTCAAATTCGGAATTTTATTTTTGTCTTTCTCATTTGATGCATGATTTAATAATCTTTTCAAAAGTTTAATCAAAATTTGTATGCTTGTATTCTGGACTGCGCTATCACATTTCAAACTCAAGGTAGTAGTATCGGCAATAGCGCTCGGGGCTTCGAACCGGCGGTCAAGGGTTCGATTACCCGCGCCGGAGTCCATTTTTACTGACGCTCACTCGTAACGTAAACATTTTTTAAGAGACACAGGTATTATTCTTAGGCAGAGAAGTCCTTACAATTCCTAATAACCTATATTCTACAATTGTTGCTAATAATTGTTAATTATGATTAGCTGCTCACCAAACTATTCCTTGCGCTCCAGATCCGATAGGTTTGAGGTTCTGGTACCGTTTCAGGATAGTGAACTTGGTGTCCCCGACCTCGACCGTGTAGAACATGGCGGACAGCCGGGTTGTCATTTCAGGCCCCAGGTACGGCATGCGCCTCGGTGTTCTCCTCTCCTGAACCTGGACCTGTACTTCCACTCCTGTAGAGCACTCCTGGTGCACTCTACGAGGACTTACGCTCTTAGCCACTTTGGACTCTGAGGTTAATAGTTTTTCAAACTTTTCCTTCGATTACCAGCTTTTGGTAAATCCAACTGGATTTGTCTGAAACAAACAACCAAAAAACAAACCATTGCAGTAAAAGTATAGTTTTTCAATTAAATTATTAATTAACTAACATATAAGGGCTCTATGCACGAGATCTCGGATGTTAAGCGGGGCCCGCGCGGTTAGCGCTGGGATGGGTGAATGTTCGTGATTTTTTTATCAGTGGGTTTTTCAGTGTTTAACTACTGTCGAGTGGGAGGCTTAAAGCCGAGCCTGAATGTGGGCACTCGTTGATATCGAAATTATAAATTGAAAATAGTATGTCGGTAACCGGCTGTACTCAGTAGTTTTCGTTTTCTACAGTTTTCCGCTTCTCTGGACAAATTTTCAGGCGAATGCGAGCGTTTTTAATTAAAATCCGGCTGCAGACTGTTGGGTATTTTTGAAATTGAAAAACCAACGGGATCGAGTAATCAAGGAGGAATTACTTGAAGGCTTATTATGAGAGTTAGGGTAATTGGGGATTTGGAATGGGATGTGAGCTAAAGGGTTTAATGTCTTACGCGCGCCTGTGAGAGGGGATTTAGACATGTACATAATCAAAATTATATTTTTTGTATGATGCAACTTAAAATTGCATAACTTTTAATTGTAAATTTCTATATCAAACTTTTCTATTTTTAAGATAAATTTTCAAAATCTTTAATTTGGATGATTTTGAAGACCAAAAGTCAAGTTTCTAATTCTAAATTTACCGAAATGAAGAAATTTACAGAATAAACTTATAAAATTAAGAACTCTTCAATTTTAAGATTAGAATTGGATATTGAATTTCAAATTATTTAATTTTCAAGATTTACATTTTAACGGTATGTAATTTAAAACATTTTTGTGGAATAGTTCCTTCTTAAAAATTTGCAATTAACAGCCCTTTTATTGTAAAGATTTGCAATTTAAAATTCTTTAATAAATTTTGAAGATTTACAATTGAAAATCCTTCTATTTTAACGATTTGCAGTTCAAATTTTTTAATTTATATGATTTTGGAAATCAAAGCTCAAATTTTCAATTTTACATCTTCAAAATTGAAAAACATTGGAATGTAACGAATCATTATTACATCATTTTTAAAGTTGCATAATTTGTAATTACAAATTAAAAGAATTAAGAACTCAATTTTAAGGATTTACAATTATCACTTCTTCCATTTTTAGGATTCGGAATTAAATATTCTTAAGTTTTTAAATTATAGAATTTCAAATTATACTATTTTATCGATTTTGATGATCAAAAATCAAGTTTGCAATTCGAAATCATTCAAATTAAACAAATTTCGTCTATAAATCATTAAAATTATTTAAAAAAATTTAGGTACACTTAAAACCTAGATAACATAACTTTAACGGGTTTCAGTTCAAAATTCTTAAATTTTAAAGATTAATAATTAAAATTTCTCAAATTTGGACGATTTTATTGATCATTTTTAAGACCAACAGTCAAGAGTTTTCAGTTCTGAATCATCCAAATTGATGTAACTTCAAATGTAAATCATCAAAATTACAGAATTTTTAATTGTAAATTGTCAAAAAGAAATCTTTAAATTTAAAGATTTACCATTCAAAATTGTACTATTTCATATAGCCAAATTTGAAAATTATTCAGTTTTTAAAATATGAAATAGCAAATTGTTTGATTTTCGTCTTGAGGTTTTAAATTGAAGTTAAATTAAAAACAAAAATAATTTTCAATACCAAATAGCAAAGATGAATTTTTAACAAAATAGTTGATTTTTTAAACGAATAGATGAATTTTTAAATAAATGATCGAATTTTTACTTTAAAACATCGTTGTATTTCAATCAAATAGTTAAACTTTTAATAAAAATATAAAAAAACTAACTTTTTAGAAGACAACGGAATTGTCTAACCAAAAACTTGAATTTCAACCAAAAATATAATAGTTGAAATTTTGAGAACAAAACAAACTGTCTAGTTTTAACAATATATTTACAATAATATACATTAAAAAGTCGTATTTATGACTGAGAAATTAAAAAATTTGGTAGAAAATTTAAGTATTTGGTTGAAAATTGATGTATTTAAACAAAAATTTGTCTCGTTTGGAAGAAAATCAATTTTTTAAATGCAATTGCAATCTTCTTTAAATGCATTGTTTTCATTTTACATGAAAATCTTTTGTTGAAATATCAACTATCAAATTTTTCGTTGAACATTCATCTTTTTAGAATAAAAGCGTAACTCCTTGGTTAAAAGTTAAACAAATTTCTTAAAAGTTCATTTCTTTTTATTGAAGATTGATAATGTTAGTTGAAACTTCGTTTTTTTTTTGTTAGACTTTTTTTTTTAACTGAAAGTTAACTATTTCGTTAAAAATTCTATTAATTAGATTTTTTTAATTAAATTTTTTTCTGAAAAAAATCTTCCCCTTCGCTCCGCTGGGAATCGAACTTTTCATCTCTCTGGTAGCTCAAGGTAAAAGCACCCGAGCGGCAATCGGAAGTTCAGTGGTTCGATTCCCTGCGGAGCGAAGGAGGTCATTAAAAAAAATTTACAGGAATTCATCTTTTTGATTGAAAATTTAACTATCTGCTTGCAAATTCAGCCGTATTCAGAAAAGCTAATCTTTTCGGCTTGAAAATTCATCATTTTGGACCACCCCTGATCAACCATTAAGTCAAGAAGTTCAGAAAGATTTTAAAAGAAAAAATAAAGAAATAATGACATTAGCAATCAATTGTGAGAAAATAATGTCTTCAGAGTAATTTTTTCGAATAGTAGTAAAATAGTGTCATCGTTAAAAAAGTATAAAAGAGGGTCAATCGTCTGATGATTCATTAATGATTATCCACTGTAGGCTACATTATCCACTGTGGGAATGTTTCCCCTAGATAATTTCTGAGGGTTAGTGCAATTTTATTTGAAATACTTACAGTAGTACTGAAATTTAAATGTGGTGACTAAGTCTTCAAGAATTTCTGGGATTTTTAAGTCTGTGCTCTTTTTGCACTTGCATTCGTTGACGATTACTCGACATGGATTGTGAGCAGGACTCACGCTGTGCGTTGAGTGAATCATCCTGCGTCACCGGGACCAGGTTATTGCTCCTCCTGGCAAACTCACGAGATATAAACAACTTTCGAATTCGTAGGTGAGAATAATAATCAGAAGATCAAATAATTAGAAGCCAAAAATATCATGGAGTTAGTTATATTCAGGGTGGCTGAAAAACATTATTTTCGAAATTCCCTGACTTTTTCCCTGATTAATTTTTCAAACAAATTTTTGAAACAAAAAAAATAATAAGAAAAAAGAAAAAATATATTCGAGATGTGATGGAGATCTAGAGAGCTCAACATACAAAATTTTGAATAAGTTCATATTTTTTAAATACGGATCGTCAACAGTCGATCTGATATCGGCCTAAGGCATTATAAATGCATTACGAGACAAATAGAATGTTCAAAAGTAAAAAATAAATTCGAAAAAATTGTTTGCTTAAAAACATATATGTTAAAATACTAGAATGTTATTTTTATGTAAAATATTTCGTTTATTTGCATTTTGTAATTTTTTAGTACAACAACAGAATTAAATTTTTTTAAAGATTTAAATGTTCGTATGCTTGATCAGCGTTTATCCAGATAAAAACCCAACTCCGGTTCGATTTTAGATATATCCTTTCGCCACAATATCCGGTAAAATTTAAGAGGGTTTTTAAGCTAATAAAACGTGTTTTCAAAAAAATTACATTTCCATGGTTATACCGTGAAACCTTCATTCACAGAACAAAATTATAATTTTGTAAACAATTTTCGTGTAGAATCTTTCATGAATGTAATACAACAAAATATTTATTTTATTTAAAAAAATTAATTAATTAATAATATATATATATATAATTAATCATTAAAAAGTTGACCTATATTTAAACCGAAAAACTGAAAAATTTATTACTAACCTGATAAGTGACTAAAACTGAGGACTGTGCAATAATAAGATAACTAAAGTTTTTCTGAATTTAAAAGAATTCAAAAGTATTCGACTCATAAGAATTCAAAACAGTTCAAATTAAATTCAAAAGAAATTGAAAAAAAATTGTTTCATTCCAGTAAAATTGGAATGAATTTAAGAAATTTAAAGAAAATCAAAAGAAGTACGATCAATCTTCAAGGATAATTAAACAAAAATACAATTTAATTGAAAAAACCTATTTAATCCAGAAAATTTGAAATGAATTTAGAAAAATTCGAGGCTTCAAAAGAATTTAATGAAATTTCAAAGAATACATTTATTATTTAAAAAAATCATATTTTTGGTTGTGGATTGAACTATTTTGTAAAAAATTCATTATTTGGTTGGAGATGTAGCATTTTAGTTGAAAATGCATCGCTTTGGTTACAAATTTAACTTTTTGCGTAAAACATTAATTTGTTTGCTTGAAAATGTTTTTGGTTAAAATGTATATTTTTTTAGTTTCAAATTCAATTTGGTTAAAAATGTATGCTTTTGGTTGGAAATTCAGCCATTTGGTTGAAACATAATCTACTTGACTGAAAGTTAAACAATCCTATAAAAAAAATTCTTTTTGTTGAAAATTCAACTGTTTGGTGAAAAATTCACCTTTTTGTTGAGGATTGAACTATTTTGTTATAACTTCGTTTTTTTTATGTTGAGTTAAAATTTCAACTGTTTGATTGAATTTTTTTCAGTTGAAAATTCACCTATTTGATTGAAAATGCACCTATTTCGTTGAAAAATGTTTTTTTAAATGAAAATTTATTTATAAATAGAAATGCCTCTATTCCACATGAACATTCGTAATTTTGGTTCAAAATTTATCTCTGCTAAAAATTTTTACCAGTTTCTCGAAAATTAATTTTGTTTTGGGTCAGAAATTATTTTTTGACTGAAAATTTAACTATTTAAGTTAAAGATTCATCCTTTTCGGTTGAAAATTGAACTTTTTGTTTAAAAATTAATTTTTTTTTAGTTGAAGACTCTTAAAGCATGCCTTCAAAATTAATCTTATTATTTTGAAAATGCAATTATTTTACTGAAAATTCATATATTTTGTTAAAAATGTTGTTTAAAAATATCCTTTTTGTTGATAAGTCAAATGTTTCATTGAAAAATTAGCTTTTTAGATGAAAATTTATCTCTTATATTGAAAATTTAACTACTGTATTTAAAAATCATAGTTTTTTTGGTTGGAAATTTATTTCTAACTAAAAAGTTAACTATTTCCGTTAAAGGTTTATCATTTTAGTTCAAATGTCACCTCTTTGGTGAAAAATTTAACTAGTTTGTTGAAAATTCGTATTTTTGTTGTTATGTTTAAAGATTAAAATTCTATCTGAAAATTGAATTACTTTATTTTTAATGAAAGATCGAGCTCTTTGGTTGAAAATGTATCTATTTTGTTGAAAAATCGTTGTTTTCTGATTAAGAAAATAATACCAGGAAAATTGGTTGAAACCGACCCAAAACGCTAAAAAATTACATCGACCCACAGGTTTTCTTTTCGGCGACCCACCTGCTGAATAGGAGCCGTTATCATTGCTCATTTACCTGTTAGCCTCGGACGCAGAAGAACCTACTTGAGTCTCGTGGAATAACTCAAGATTCTATTCTTGCGATAGAAACCGAAATATGTCTTCAGGTATGCCAACGACACTTGCGTCAACATAATGCGATGGAAGTGATAATAATGCTCAGACATCAAACAAGAAGAAAATGTTATTACAACACGAGTTCAAAGCAGATACTACTATATTTCTGACAGAGTTAACGACCCACTAAATGGAACCTGGATATCTTCCCATCGTTGTTATACAAATTATTGTTACAATTTAAAAATTTTAATACAAATAAAAAAAGAGGATGTAAGCAGTAGATAAGTAAGAAAAGTGCTAATGCAAGATTCCTGTTACCGACATGTTAACGACATCGAGACCATTCCACAGCTCAAGTGGTTTGTGACCATACTAAGTTTCTGGAATATTCTGAAGGCCTACAGATAATATAAAATTATATCGCGCAGTTCTTAGTGCCGAATTTTGCGTAAACAGCTAAGTTATTTATTATCTCAATTATTAAAGTTATAAGAAAAACAAGGAAGCAAAAAATCTTCCACGTTTTTCTCATAACTATACTAATTGAGATAATAAGTGACCTTTAATTTGTTTAGGAAAAATTTATTATTCACAATTGGGCAATATGATTTTATGACGTCATCGGTAACCTTCGAGGATATTCTCGAAACTCAGCAAAGACAGGAACCACTTGAGCTGTGGAGTTTCGATGTCGGTAATATGTCGATTACAGGAATCTTACGTTAGAATTTTCCTTACTTTCCTTACCTTTCCCATTTTCCTATATTCCGAAAAAAAGCGAATAATTGATTTTATTATTTTTGTTTTGTTTTAAATTTAGAAGATAGGGTTCGGAGCGACTAGAAGACTTAAAAAAGACGCATTAATCGCATAAATTAACAAAGAAAGTCGTATGGAATTTCAAAAAAGTCAACAAAGAGGTACATCAAATATTCTTTGCACAATAAAAATAAACTCTAGAGTCAAAACAATTTAGTAACAATAGGTATTCAACTTGAAGGATTTTGAGTTTGAGTTAAAAATATTTCTTTCTGAACTGTTAAACTTTAGGGTATTTCAAGGAATTTCGTAATACTTAAGGATTTTACAAAATCTCCAAGGATTTCAAAGAATTTCAAAAGATTCTAGAAATTGAAACGTTCCTGAAATTTCGAAGGGATTCTAAAGGATGTCAAGAGATGCATAAAAATGTAAGGGACATCCAAGAATTTGGTAGGATTTTCATAGAATTGCAGGGATTTTTAGCAAGTCTTCATATTTCAAGTGATTTTAAGGCATTTCAAGGAATTTAAAAAGATTTAAGGACTTTATTAAATCTTCCAGGATTTCAAGGTTAAAAAGGAAATTTAATGTATACGTTTAATTTAATAATAATAATTCCAAGGGATTTCTAGTGAACTTTGGCAAGTAAATTAAATGAAATGAAATTTCCAATGATTTCAGGAGATTCTAAAGGGATCCTAAAGGATTTCAAGAGATATAACAAATTCTAGGAATTTCAAAGAATTACGTAGGATTTCCAAAGAGGTGAGGATTTTTTTGCGAGTCATTATTTTTCAAGTGATTGTAAGGCATTTCAAGGAATTTTACTAGGTTTAAAGGATTTTATTAAATTTCCAAGGATTTCAAGATTTGTTTAAAAAGATTTTTAATGCATACTTTTAATTTAATTTATATTCACGGAAATTTGAATTTTTTTATACTTTTTATTTAATGGATTTTAAAGAATTTTGCAGGATTTCCAAAAGATTTCAAGGGATTTTAAAGAATTTTACAAGATTGAAGGATTTTATCAAATTTCAAATATTCCAGAAAACTTCAAAGGGATTGTAAATGGTTTTAAACTCATTAGAAAATTCAAGCGATTTCAAAGGAAATTTGTAGGATTTCTAAAGTTTTCAAGAGATTGTTAGCGGTTCTACAGGTTTCAAGTAATTTCAAGGCATTTCAGGGAATTTACCAGGACTTAAAGGATTTTATTAAATTTACAAGGATTTCAGGATATGTCCAAGGGATTTTAAAGAATTTCTAGAGATATAACAAAATTAAAGGAATTTTAAAGAGATTTGTTGGATTTTCAAGTATTTCAAGGCATTCTTAGCGATTTTACAGATTTCAAGTAATTTGCAGGAATGTCGAATTTGGTAGAATTTTCAAAGACTTTAACGAATTTCAAAGAATTTTAAAAGATTTAAGCAACTTTATGGAACCTCCAATTATTTTTAAGATTTAGGAGTTTTTATACATTTCAAGGGATTTCAACGGATTTTATTAATTCCAAATATTTTGTTGGATTTAAACCTTTTTTTATAGGTAAAAAGGAATTCTAAGAGATTTAAAATATAATTTAAACTTTAAGCTATTTTAAGGATATCAAGAATATACACAGCTTTTACTAGTATGAAGATTGTTGGTGCAGAATCCCTATTTTTTGTACTTCCACATGGGATTATGAGTAATATAAAATAAATCGTTCCTTTTTAGTGTCTCTACTTTTTAAATTAATTTCTTCGATTTTCTTACGTTATTTATCAACTGCAGATTATTCTATTGAACTCAGACTTATTCCAAGGGTCGAGAAACGTCAACATTCAGGTATTGCAAGTCTTCAGGGGCCTCCACCTCTATCACGAGTAGTGGGATGATTTTGTCAAATGACCTCTTTTTAATTTGTCAGACACTGACGCGGGCGAGACGGTACAGAGACAGTAGTGGGACGTGAAGGAGCTATGCCTTTTGGAATATCCGAGCGTTGATACTTGGAATAAGTGAGAGTTCATTGTAATGGTTTTCTATACAATGATTTTCTATAGTGAATGATGTATAATGAATGACCTATAATATATGGAATCTTTGCAATATTATGCAATATTTTTCTGTCATAAATAAAAAATGTTTTGCAATCCCGTGCAATCTAGTGTACATCAAACGTACAATTAATTAACCCCACGGGTCACTTTGATCTAACATCTTAAGATAACACAGAACTAAATTGAAATTTCCAAGATAACTTATTTTAAATTCATAACTAAAGGTGAAGATCAACATTTCGAAAGAACTTTACTTAAAAGTTTTGAACTAAACTTTCCGAAAACAAAATATCAAACTCAGATTACCAACAGAAGAAATTGATTAAACTTGAAACATAAACTTTGTAAAATCCAATACTTTTTAAGACGTTCTTCCAGAAAAATATTGTAGTTGCAGCATCAGTATATAAACTCTTGTCGTATTTTAGTTGAAAACTTAAATATTTGGTTGAAAATTCGTTTTTCCCAAAACATTAATTCGTTCAATTGAAAATGTAACTTTTCCATTTTCGGTTAAAAATGAATCTTTTCTTAATTAAAAATGCATCTATGTAAAAATGTAGCCATTTTTTAAAATTTAATGTACTTGATTGAAAATAAGAAAATTATTTCAAAAAGTATCCTTTTTAATTGACAATGAAACTGTTCTGTGAAAAAATCGTCGTTTTCTTTGAAGATTGAAATATTTTGTTGAAAATTCGTCTTTTTGGTTGAAATAACAGCTATTACATTTTACGTTAAGATTTAATATCCTTTTTGAAAATTTAATCTCTTCGTTGAAAATTTAATCTCATTTGTAAGAAAATCAACAAGTTTAGATAAAAAGTCATGTGTTAGAGATTCTTAACTTTAGTAGAATATTCATCTCTTTGGTTGAAAATGTAAATATTTGGTTGGAAATTTGTTTTGTTGTGGAAAATATTAATTTATTTAACTAAAAATGAAATTATTCCATTTTTTGTTCAAAATTGATCTTTTTTAGTTTAAAATTGATCTTTTTTAGTTTAAAATTCCACCATTTGGCTAAATTCTAATCCACCTGATTGACAATTAAAACATTTGGTTAAAAAGGAACTTTTATGGTAGGGAATTCAACTGTTTTGTGAAAATTTCACCTTTTTAGTAGAGGATTGAACTATTTTGTTAAAAATTCGTATTTTTTGTAAAATCCCAATAATTTTGTTAAAAAAAGTTATTTATTGTTAAAGAATTCTTGATTTTAGTTACAAATTTGAATATTTTGTTGAAAATTCGTTTCTTGGGTAAAACATTATTTTGTTTAACTAAAAATGCAACTAGTCCGTTTTTAGTTTAAAATTCAACCATTTGTTAAAATATAATCCACTTCATTTAAAATTAAACAATTTTGTTTCCGGATTAAATGTGTAAACTAGTGGGAGTTGTCGATGCTGATTTTTTCTGATAATTGTGGTGAAATTTGAGGAGAGTGGATTGTTGAAGTGTATAGAAGAGTTTGGATGTAAGATATTGTTTGAGGGATTGTGAAATTGAAAAGGGGATGATGATATTTTTGAGGATTGAGACAGATTTGTGTGAAAGTTGA
>JAWWLR010000166.1:26668793-26679771 GCA_035041075.1 Acraspis erinacei | reverse complement strand
AGATATTTATCCTTTTAACTTGGAATGCTGAAATGAAACTTTATGTAAACGATCTCTTTTAGATTGCAGTATTTATATGCGTCTTTTGGCGTAATATTGGAATTTTCAACTTTCTACATATTCCTTCCGATAAATAAGAACAAAATTACGAATTCTATTGGAAAATGGTTAGAAGAAATTTTGTAGGATTTTTCAAAAGCTATAATGTATCGTTTATATTGTACAATGGCCGTTTGGCCATTCTAATACTTTATCAATCATACAGGATGGGAATATAATAAATTATTACAAATTTTTTATCTCTTTTTTGGGTTAATAACTTTTTTCTGTCAATTTGTTTTCGTACCTTTTGTCGTTTTTCACAAATTTTTCATTTTTATTTTTAATGCCATTTTTATGATTAAAACCAAAACTACGTGTCCTATCAAAAAGTGATTCATAACAAATTTGTAGCTCTTTTTCGGGTAAACGATTTTTGTTCAATCATTTTTTTCGTAACTTCTTTCGTTTTTCAACAAATTTTTTTATTTTTTTATTTTATTTTGAATGTTATTCTTATTAAAGAATTGGTAGATCTTTTTTGTCATCAAAATTTTTGTTGTGTGGCTTAAGTTTTTTTTCGATTGATTTATTGGCTTTCTCAATCATAAATGATGAAAATGTAAAAAAGACTTTTTTCAACAAAAGAATTTATTTTTCAACCAAGTTTTATTTCTAGTCTGAAAGATGAATTTCAACTCAATTAATGAATATTTAACTGGAATACTTGCAATTCCAACTGAAAGAAATTATTTGAAAAGAGCAGATTAACTTTCAAAGAAAAAAATAATTTTTTGCAAAAAATCGATTTTCTACGAAAAAAGTAGAGTTTTTAACAAAATAGTGAATTTTCAACAAAATGGTGAATCTTCCACTGGAATATTTGAAATTTCAACAAAAATAATGAATTCTCGAATAAAAGATAAATTTCTACCAACAAAGACGAATTTTTAACAATGGAAATGAATTTTAAACTAAAAAAATAACAATTTTCAACCAAAAATTAAATAGTAAAATTTTCAGTCAAAAAACTAATGTTCAACCGAAGAGATGAATTTTCAACTAGAAAGATTAATTTCTAACAAAAAAGCGACTTTTCAACCAAAAAATATTATTTTTCAAACAAAAATTGAGTAATTAAATTTCAGTTTAAAGAAATAATTTTAAGCTAGACGAATGTTTAACTAAATTGATAGAATATTCAACTGAAATAATTTCATTTAGATTTCTTTTAAATAATTAAAAATAAAACTTTCAGCAAAATAGTTAGTTTCAAATGTAATAATATTAAATTCTCAGCAAAAAATTAACCTTTAGCCAAGGATAAAAAGAATTTTCAAACAAATCGGGTTAATTTTTAACCATACAGATGAATTTTCAATTAAAATTAAGAAACTTCAACAACAAAAATTAGCTTTTAACATAAGAGTTTCACTATTAACCAAGAAATACAATTTTCATTCCAAACAAAAGATTAATTTTGAACGATAAATATAGTAGCTGATATTTCAATAAAAAAAGATTTTAATTTTTAATTTAAAACAGTTTCATTCAACCAAGAAAGACGACCTTTTATCATTAGTTGAATTTTTAACTATGAATGATTTTTCTGTCAACAGAGACAATATTCTAAAACACGGGTAAATTTCCAACAAAATACATGCAGTTTCAATGAGCAAATTTATATTTCAACTAAAAATGATCCGTTCTTAACCAAAAATATAATAGTTAAATTTGCATTAAAAAAAATAATTTCAAACAAAATAAAACGAATTTTTAACAAAATAGTTAAATACAGTAATACAAAGCTACTCATACAAATGAAGAATCATGGTTATTACATTTTTTTAAATTTTATATTATAATTAAAAAAAAATTAAGGATGCTCGAGAAAAAATTTCCTTAATAAAAAATAATCCCTGAAATTTCTAGGGTTTCCCAGGTATACAAAAATTCCCTTACAATTCTAGGCCCACAAAAAAGTAGTCTAGTATTTACATGTGACTAGGCTACCCTTATGAATTTTGAGCCGCTGAATCCGAATCCGGTCTTACAGTTTCCCGTAGATCCCACAATTTTCCCCTAGACTACGGAAAATGTGTAAAATTTTGGAAGTTTCAGGCTCCGCTAAAGTAATATTTATCCACGGGAAAATTATTAAAACAATCTGGTTTCTACGTATTCGAGTTGCTAAGTTCGAATCCAACATTAGAATCTTTCTACAGTACCTAAGAATTCCCCTGGACTACGGTAAAAAGTGTAAAACTCAGCAAAACTTTTCACGAAGAAGGTGATATCTTTCCGTATTTTGAGTTGTTGAATTCATAAGTCACATAAGAATTTTTCTACAGTGCCTCAGAATTCCCCTAGCAATTGGAAAAAAGAAAAGAAGTGACAAAAACTAGAGGTTTCACGGAGGATTTATTTTTGGACGGGAAAGATGTACCTTTCCGTATTTTGGGTAGCTGAGTCAAAATCTGGCATCAGAATTATTCTACATTGCCTTAGAATTCCCCCAGCCTAGGGAAAAGAGTGTAACATTGAGTAAATCTCGAGCTTTTATGAAGGTTTTATTTTTTTCTTAGTTTCTTCAAGCTTGTGAAAATTTTGAAAAATCAATACAAGTTTTTCCGTACGAAAATAAACTCTCCATGAAAACTCTAGTTTTTATCACAGTTTACTTTTTCCCCTAGGCTAGGGGAATTCTGAGGAACTGTAGAAAAATTCTAATGTCACATATGAATTCAGTAATTTCAAAATTCGGAAAGATATCAGCTTTTTCGTACAAAAATAAAATCTCCATGAAACCTCAAGTTTTGCTGAATTTTACACTTATTACCCAAATCTAGGGGAAATCTGAGGTACTCTAGAATAATTCTAATATTGGATTCGAACTTATTAACTCGAAATACGTAGAAACTACATTGTTTTATTAACTTTCTCGTGGATAAATCATACTTTAACGGAGCTCACAACATCAAAGATTGTATACTTTTTCTCTAGGCTAGGGGAGAATTGTGGGGTCTAGAGGAAATTGTGAGACCGGCTTCGGATTCAGCGGCTCAAAATCTACAATTTCGAATCTATGTAAAGTTCAAACCACATTTTTGTGCGCCTGTGTCATTTGACGTTAGGAGTTAATTTATGATTCATCAGACGTTTTCCTTTACTAATAAACAACCAAAGCATTATGAGTTTATGACCAAAGCAAATAATTTAACTCGAGTGAAGAATGGAATATTGGGTAATAACCCTTTTGGTAAAAATGATCTTCAAATCCCTAAAGTTAAAAATCCAAGCGAAACCAAATCTTTTATGAAAAATCAATAAATCATGTGTGCGTGGGGATATAGCATTTATTTTTCGACGGTACTGCCATTCTCCTGACAAAGGCGTGGAACTGGTTTATTTCCCAAAGGATTTAAGTCCTTTTGCATCGAAAATCCTGTATGCTTTCTTCTTTCTCCCACTTTCTTTGTCACTTTTCCTCTACAGTCTACCTATTCATACCAGGAATTACGCTCGACTTCTAGAGAAATCCCTTGTTGCAGACTGTTCTACCTTTTAATATCCTCAGGATGTCAGCAACATATATTTTTTTTAATTCTCCGTATGAAAACATGTAATAGGAAACTATTAATTTTTTTATTCCTTAATTTAAGAAACCACTCTTCGGTTTTCAAAAGCTGTGGTAAGAAATTTGTTGTTAACATCAGAATAAACAGCCCAAAATGCAATCAAAAAAAGGAAAGACGTTGATTTTTCACAAAATAGGGGAATAAATCCTAGTAAAAAAGCAAGGCGGGTACCATATTGAAGATTAATTTTCTACGAAAAAAGACCTATTTTCGAGAGAAAAAAATTAATTTTCAAGTAAATATTGAAATTCTCAACTAAAAAGATGAATTTTTAACCAAGAAGATTAATTTTTTACCAAACGAAACATTTTGAACAAAATAGATGCATTCTCAACCAGATAGTTGAATATTTTTTTAAACAAGGTGAATATTCAACCAAAAATGGAGTAGATAAATTTTCAGTTAAAAAATTAATTTGGAGCTTAAAAATATGCATTTTTAACAAAATACATCCAAATAGTTCAATTTATTACCGAAAAAGAAGAATTTTCAACACAATACATGATTTCAAAAAAAAATATTTTAATTTATAAAGAGGATTAACAAGAATTTTCAACACAATACATGATTTAAAAAAAATATATTTTAATTCATAAAAAGGATTAACAAAGTAATTCACCTTTGAACCAAGTAGTTCCATTTTCAACCGAAAATGATGAAATCACAATGAAGAAATTAATAGTTAATATTTCCACAAAAAAATACAAATTTGCAACAAAATACATGATTTTTCAACCAAATAGTTTAATTCTCCACTGAAAAAGAGAAATTTCTCAACAAAACTAGAATAGTTCAATTTTCAGTTAAAAAATTACTTTTCAGCCAAAATAAAAAGGAATTATTAAACAAAATAGTTAAATGTGTACCAGAAGAGACAAATTTTCAACAAAATATATGAACAGTTAAGGTTTCAGTTTAAAAAAAGTGTTTTGTTAAAAATACGTATGTTTGCCTTGAAAAATAAACGACTTGGTTCAAATTCAAACAACTTAAAAAAATTTTTGTTTTGGTTCATGATTCTGTTGATTATTCATAGTTTTAGATAAAAATTAAAATATTTGGTACATAATTAAACTATTTGATTGAATGTTGCTTTCTTGTCTAAAAAAATTATCTTTCTTAGTTGACAATTCAACTGTTCGTTGTAAATTCATCTTCATTATTGAAAATTCTTTTTTCCAGTCTTGAGTTCCCTGTTTTCTAAAAGATTCAAGTTTTTAAGCTTGAAAATTAAAGTTCATTGTTAAAAATCCGTCTATTCGGGCTGGAAAATTAACTACGTGGTTTAAAGTTAAACTAATTTGTTAAAAATGCATTATTTCAAACTAAGTTTTTAACTTTTTCAGTATAAAATTAATATATTTGGTATAAGTTAAAATTATTTAGTTGAAAGTTGCATTTTTTTCAATTTATATTTTCCGTTAAAAATTGATTATCTTTACATCAAAATACAGCTATTCCATTTTCGGCAAATTCATCATTTTGGTTTTAAGATTCAACTATTTTGTTACAATTTTCTGCTTTTGAATCCAAAATTCATCTTTCCTGGCTAAAAAAGGAACTTTTTTCTTGAAAATTCAACTTTTCGTGTTGAAAATTGAATTTTTTTCTAAAAAAATCGTCTTTTTAGTTTGAAAATTCAACTATTTGTTTACAAATTCAACTACTAAATTTGTTTCGATAATACTGGTCTTTGCGTTCTTGCGATCATTGTGACCCCCTCCTTCTCCTCTCCCTAATTGAAAAAATTAAGAAAACGGGTCGCCCGAAAAAACGAAGAAGTTATTAGAACGTGATCAAGTCGAAAAACGGTAAAACATAAAAAAAACTTTGATGGTAAGTCGCAAAGAGGGATGACCCCTTAAGTTTACCGCAGACAAAAAGTTCTACGTGATAAATTTAAACTCTCGCCCTTCGCTACGGCTTCCATCAGACTTTTTTTCTTCACGTCTGCGGCTCTTCTGCCCATACGCTTTCGATTTATTTCCTTGCTAGGAGCGAGGAAGGCAAAGAAAGTTCTGCGGATATCCAATTCGAATGGAGACAGTATTCATTACCGAGTGGGATTTTACAGTCATGAGATTGAAAATTATTGGAACGAGATTGTGATGGATCTTTTGAATTTTATCGGGGCAAGGATGACGATAGATTTTTTAAATAAAAATTTGTCTGAAAAAAGATCTTCTTCTTCGCTCCAATGGGAATCGAACCACAGGTCTTCCGATTGCCGGTCGGACGCTTTTACCGCTAAGCTACTGCAGATATCAATAAAGGAATCTTTTTTTAGAAATACACCTGTCTTAAGAAAGATGTATTTAATCATATCAATTAAATTAATAAAATAAAGGGACTTTTTTCTGACAAGAAGTGATTTGATTAATTATTACAAATTTTTAATATCATAATTATAAGTTTCTTGTTAAAATTGAACGGTGGTGCACCAGGACTCTTTAACAATATCGCCTTTTTTGTATTTAATTTTCTACTTATTTTTTGCACTTAAATTTTGGTTTCTTGCTAGCTTTGAAAAATCTGTTGCAGACTTTTCAGCATTTTCTGATCAAAACACGTTAGAAAAAAGTTCAAAAAGATTAAAATTGGTAAATAGATAAACAGAATGGAAAAATGTCAATGTGCTTGAGTTGAAATTGAAAAAGTACTTTTCTAAGTAAGGTAGAAAGATTTACTTTGAAAAATACAAAAATTACTATTTGAAAAACATATTTTTCCTGTTTTTGTTTCCATAGGCCTTTAAATGTATTTCTCATGTATTTTTATCTGTTGGAAACTATCAGATTTTCAAAACATTTTTTAATGTTAGCTAAAAAAAGAAAATAGTTATAGTTTCTCAAATTTATTTATCGCAGGCATCACTGTTTTTCCGATATTTTCCTTTTAATCGTATTTCCACTTAGTTGCGAACTAAGTTTATTGAACCCAATAACAAAATCAAATTATTTCCGGCTGAAAGTTTATTTCTCTTCGAATCAGCTATTTTTGTAAACAAGGAACTTTTTTGTTGAAAATTAGACTAAATCGTAGAAAATTGGTGTGTTAAATATCAATTTTTTTTCTTTCTCAACTGAAATATCATTCTGGATAGAGAATAATTTTTTCGTTGCTTGAAAATTAGTAATCTACTTTGTGTAAGGATTTAACTATCTTGGTGATTTATTATAATCTCAACTGTTATTTGAGAATCCAACTTGTTTTCAGAAAAATTAACTTCTTGGTTGAAAAATGAACTACTTTGTTAAAAATGCATTTTTTGTTTGTTTAAAGATTCATAGTTTTTGTTAACAATTCATCTTAGTGGTTAAAAATCTAAGAATTTAACGATATTGTAAAAATTCGTATTATTGTCTTGAAAATGTAACTATTTGCTTGAAAATTAACTTTTTAGTTTAAATTTTACTTTTCGGGTTCAAAATAAAACTGTTTTGTAGAAACATCGTCTTTTTGTCTTGAAAATATAATAATTTCGTAGAAAAATCAATTATTTTGTTGAAAATTAACTTTTTTGCTGAAAATTCATATTTTCTAGTTGGAAATTCAATTATTTGCAGGAAATTTTTTTCTTTTATAACTGAAAAAAAAATTTGCTTTTGAAAATTCATCTTTTTTGTTAACTATAAACTTTTATGTTAAGAATTGATATTTTCGAGTTGAAACTTGAAAAGTCAATTATTTCGTAGAAAACTCGTCTTTTTTTGGACGAATGAAATTATGTTTGATTTGAATTAAAAATATTTTTAGTTGGAATGTTAACTATTATATTTGGTAAAAAATGAATCGTCTAGGTTGATGATTCTACTTTTCGATTAAAAATTCATTTATTTTGTAAAATGCAATATTTTTCTTAAAGTATTAAGAATTTGAAGGTTTTCTAATAAATTAAATTTTTGTTAATGTTTCTTAAAAAATGGGTCGAAACCTTGTAAAAAAAGGGAGAAAAGGTCGAACAATGGGATATTTGAAATTTAAGGGGAAAAAGGAGATTAGGTAATAAAAGTACCGGACTCTGATCCATGTATTAATAAAAAGAATAAATTCGTCTTAAAAGAGAACTTGATAATCTTTGAAGAAATATTTTCAAAATCAGTTTTGCAAAGCATTCTTCGATTGCAATTTAACGTTCAAAACTAAATATTTACTGCTCCTATAAAAAATTTAATTTCAAACCATTTAAATGATTTTAAGTACTCTCCAATCTCTTTGCTGGATAAAAAACAGCGAATGTGGCCTAATTGTTTTTGGGGAGAAAATCAAACATTTACCTGCAGATGAAAGTCTTTAGCAAATAGCTCGTTCGTTTAGCAAACAGCCTCGGGTTCGTTACTCGATCCGCTCTTTCAATCCGAAATAGTTCAATTTCGCTAATTACGTGGTACTAATGATAACTAATATTTTCTCTAATTCGAATGTAGAGAATAATAATTCGAATTAATCACTTTCTGCAATATTACTATCTCGATTCTAGTTTCTTCCAACGACACATTTTTTCTAAGCAAAAGAACATTCTTATGAAAAGAGAAAGAATTGTACAGAAGAGAGAAATTAGTGAGGTTCATTTTTTATTTATTTCCGACGTTTGCAAACTTCTTTTTATCCCTGACAAAAGCCGTATTCGGGTATTGGGAGCGAAGAAAGGTAGATTAATAGGAAGCTCGTCTCGAGTATCGTTTCGCGTACTTTTCCCTCGGATTGGGAATAAAGCGGATAGTGGATATCGGATTTACAAAGTGCAGAAAAGTCGAAAGCAATCTCGTCTTTGGAATTTGAGAGTAAACTCGCGAGTTCGATTAAGCTGATTTCGTCGCGAGTTCGGAATAAATTAGAGCCAATTATTTTACAGTAGAGGGGTTTTCAAAGATTTAAAGAAGTTTAAGATTGCTTCTTTTTCCTATTCATGGGTGACGACTTGCGATTTTGTTTTATGTAGACTATGAAATTTTACATTACCGCACTATCACGGCATAACCGTTGGTCACCGCACGACCACTAATATAGTCACCGACCGCACGGCCACTAATATCGTTGTCTACCGCGCGACAATCGGTCACAATGCAGGCAATGGTAAACCTTTCCACAGAGAAATTCCGGTATTTGCTTACAATAATAACGACGAATTCAAGAGGTAACTCTTTCTCAGTTACATAAGGAAATCAAAATAACTGTCCTTACTTTTTAGTTATCTGCCGTGTGACAGTTGTGTGTACTTCTTATAGAAAGTCGTGTGTTAGACATAACTGACATAGAACTTCTACAACAAGCAATGTTTTATAAAATTTTCCATTTCAGAGTGGCAGCAAACTTATAAGTTTCCATTATTGGGCTATAAATCTCTAAGTCTATGGAATTAAATTTTTTTCTTTCTAAAAATATTTCTTTAGATTTAAATAGCCCTCCCACTTCTCAAGGATTTACTACAGCCTAAGATAAACAGAAAATATTTTCAATGAAATACATTAATTTAAAAGAAATAGTTAAATTTACAACTGAAGAGATAAATTTTATACCGAAAAGTATAAATGTTCAACAAAATATATGAATTTTAAACTAAAAAAATAGAAATTTTCAACCAAAAATGGAATGGTTCAACTTTCAGTTAAAAGAATTAACTTTCGATCAAGTAATTGAATTGTCTTAAAAAAAGCTCATGTTTATCAAAACTGAAAAAAGAATTGATTCAAAATAATGAAATTTCCAATCAAGGAGAATAATTAATTTTTACCTAAAATGATGAATGTTCAATAAAAATGGAATTTTTGAATAATTCTTTCAACTTCAAAAAGACAACACAAACTTTTTACAAAATACTTCAATTTTAAATCAAAGATATGGATATGCCACCAAGAATATTAATTTTGTACAAAAAAATACGAATTTTTTAACAATAATGTAAGTTTAATTTTCAATTGAAAAAAATTAATTTTCAAGGAAAAGATACGATTTTTAAATGAAAAAATGTAATAATTAATATTTTAAACAAAAAATATTTACATTTTACATGAAGAACATATGAACTCAATGAGTAAAAACGAATTTTGATCAAATCAGTTAAATTTTAAAACCGTAGAAATGAATTCACAGCCAAGAAGATTAGCTCCTTACCAAAACATGGCGAATTTTCTACAAAATACATTAATTTGCGACTAAAGAAGATCAATTATCAACCAAGAATATAATGGTTAAATATCCAGTAAAAAAATTCATATTAAAAAAAAAGAATTTAATTAAAATAGTTACATTCCCAATGAAGTAGAATGATGAATTTTCAACGAAAATTATGAAACTTTAATCAAAAGAATTTTTTACAAAGTAGTTACACTTTAACGAAAAAAAACATGAACTTTTAACAAAACAGTTCAAGTTTAAACTAAAGAGATGAATTTTCAAGAAAATACATGAATTTTCAAGTAAAAAAGATGCATTTTCAACGAAAATTGAAATAATTGATATTTGAACCAAAAAATGTTTTAATTTTAAATAAAAAACAGTCGAATTCAATTAAAAAACTAATTTTCAAAATTTTAATCCGAAAGTGTGAATTTTCTACAAAGTAGTTGGACTGTGTACAAAAAAGTGAATTTCCAACAAAATAGTTCAATTTTCTACCAAGAATTACATTTTCTACCGTAAAAAAATTAACAAAACAGATAAATCGACTACCACTTCTGGAAGATTTACAATTTCATTACTGCTCTTACCTTTTTATTTCAGAAATATATAATAATGAAACTTCACGAACTACAATTGTAAAGTAACTATTTTTCTAGTTACTGTTAATGAAAAAATGTAACAGGCTGGATTGGGATGTTTTTCTTAACCTGTGATTCCCAAGAATGAATAATTTTATTAAATTTTGACATTAAATTCGATATGTACGTATATTAGGCTATCCGCAAAGCTTCTTTGTCGAAATTTTCCTTACTTTTCCCTAAAAATTCTTTTATTTTGCCTGAACAATTATATTTGAAAAATATGGAATGTTTTAGAAAATTTAAAAGTTCATAGGGAGGTGAAAATACGAATTTTCCGACATTGGCCTACAAATGGCTACAGCTTATTCCGAATTAATTTTTTTAGAACAGAGTTTCTTCGGCTTTTATATAGTACATTTCTTGGAGAAAACAAAGTTTCTTGCGATATAGTACTAACGCCAGGAAAAAGCATTTCTTAAATTTTGGCGTTTGGGAGGTTTTTCACATTTTCTTTGAAATGTATGTCAATTTTTCCGAACCGATGCCTATGGTCGACTTAAATTGTCAAAGGTTGTTGAACACTGCATGTATTCAGAA
>JAWWLR010000166.1:26630114-26645502 GCA_035041075.1 Acraspis erinacei | reverse complement strand
ATATTAATTTCTTTGGTTGAAAAATAATGTTTTCACCTGAAAATTTAACTATTCAATTTCTCGGCGAAAATTAATCTTTTTTATAGAAATTTAATCTCTTTTGGATAGAAATGCTACTGTATAATTAAAAATTAATCTATTTCGTTTGAAATTTAACTTTCATGTTAAAAATTAACATTTTGTCGATGGAAATTTATCTGTTTTGAATTTGTATTTGGTCGAAATTTCAACTACTTTTTTTCAATTAATTTTTTTAGTTGAAGATGCATCATTTTAGTAAAAGATTTACTTCTTTGGATGAAAATGTAGCTATTTTGTTTTAAATTCTTTCTACTTTATGTTGAGAATTCATTTACGATTGAAAATTTGACTATTTCATTTTTAGTTGAAAATTCAACTATTTCGTGGAATATTCTTTAAGAATTCAAATATTTGATTGAAAACTCATGCATTTTATTAAAAATTCATTTTTTTGGTAGAAAATGAATCCTCTTCGTTCAAACTTTAGCTTTTTGGTTAAAAATTAATTTCTTTCGTTAAAAATTAGGTTTTTTAAATTGAAAATTACCTTTTTTTACTGAAACTCTAACTATTTAACTTTCTGAGGAAGAATTTATCTTCTTTCATAGAATTTTAATCTGTTTTAGATAAAAATGCAATCTTCTAATTACAAATTAACCACTTTCGGTTGAAAATCAACTTCTTTGTTGAAAACACACATTTGGTCATTTAAAATTCATCTGTTCTGAAGAGAATTCATTTCTTTGGTTGAAGATTTATCTACCATATTAAAAATTCGTTTTTCTTTCTTGGTTTAAAATTAATTTTTTACTGAAAATTTGACGATTCTATTTTTTGTTAGAAATTTATCTTTTTTATATGAAAATTCAACTATTTCGTTAATTCATGTATTCCGTTAAAAAATCGTGTTTTTTGTACAAAACTAATCCGCTTCATCCATTTTAGTTGAGGATTCAAGTTTTTTTTCTAAATTCGGATTTTTTGGTTAAATTAGGGTGTTAATATTTAAGTGTTTTTGCTTTAACTTAAAAATATTTGTTAATAAAAATATAAACTATTACTTTTTGTTGCTGTTGAAAATTCATCTTTTTACGTTGAAAAATAAACCCTTGTTAAAAGTTTAACTTCTTTCTTAAAATTTCATTCTGGGGTGCAAGATACATAGTTTAAGTAAAACTTAATCTCATTGGTTCAAAATTGAACTGCTTTGATGCAAATTTTTATAAAATTCAACAGTTTGTTAAGAAATTAATTTTTGTTTTCAAATTTTTTAAATATGAAAAGTTCTCGTTTTGGATAAAAATTAAATTATTTTGTAAAAAATTAAAAAAATTTAACTGCTCTATTCAAAATGAAAAAGTTAATGAAAATTCCATCTCAAAATGAAAATCTTGAAAAGAGGTTCCATGAGCGTGAAACTGATTTGAACTTAGAAAAGGTGCTGGATAAGACCTGTCATAAAAAGGAATTCCATTTCCTCGAACATCCTATTCATTTTCCGGGAGCAGAAAAACATGGTTTAGAACCGGTGCATATAGTGACCTATACACAGAAAACGCTTGAAATGTTTGACTTCTTAATAAAATATATATCTTTTCCAACAATTCGTTAAATCTTTAACCAAGAAAGATATATTTTCAACTAAAAATGGAAAAGTTAAATTTCAATAAAATAGTAAAATTTTCAACCAAACTCAAATCAAACTCTAAAAAAAAATATTGAAATATTTAGCTATAATATTCAGCACTCAGATTGCATTTGCAAACTCTACTTAAAACAATGCAGCCTCTATTTTCATTGTGTAAATTAGGATCGTGCTTTCATCTCAAGTGTGTGTATTATCAAGTGCGAAGTGCCTAATTCCGCAATGCTGTAAGATCGCGCTGAATAAACGGAACATCCTCTCAACCGTACATTTCATTACTCAACTGTTGACGTTGATACAAATACGGACGGATGCGATTTACTAGGTAAATTATTGAATTTGTTATTCAGAAATTAAAAAAATATTTTAATGTTAAATTTTTATATTAAATTTCATCATTTCAAACAAATTAGGATACAATTAATTTAGGGCAATTTTAACTTTAGAGGAAAAATATTGACATAACAAAAATGATTTAAGATTGCAAATCTTAATTAAACCTACTGTTTTTTGTTTAAAATCACCGAATTCAAATTGGTCCAAGTTTGTAAATATTCTTAAAATCTACACAAATTTTTAGTCAAAACCGTGAGCTTAACCTAAAATTTTCGACAAAAAGCCCTGATATAGCATAACCTTAAATTGTTCAGAACTTTTTTTTTAATCTTAATACATTTTTACTAGAACCGATTTCCGTTATACAACGCCAAAAGAATTTAAAAATTTTAACAAGTTGCGAATCTTCTTTGAAATATTTTTTTTTAATGGAAAGTCTTATTTCAACTATAAATAAATTATTTTTAAAATGCCATCTTTTGTGTAAAACGCTGACGTAACCTAAACTTCTTACAAAATTATGAATCTTTAAAATCTACTGATTTTTTTCAAAAATGTCCATTTCAGTTTAAGTAAAACGCTAATAAAACCAAAAAAATGTAATTTGTTGAAAAATTTAAAATCTTTTTAATCTAATACGTTTTCTGGGAAAGAACATGAAAATAACCGAAATTGTTGAAAAATTTTTTCCCTTTTTTGAAATCTAACGTACTTTTACTACAACTGATTTTTAAATATGTACTTAAAAAAAAAGAATATAAAATAGTTATATTCATAACTAGTACACACACACATATTATAGTATATAATATATATTTATATTTTTTCGTTGAATAATATCTACACTGATTGATGGTAACCGTCTCTGATTATGATACAAATACCTTTAGATTTTATAATTAAAAAGGCTTTTATTATTTAATTTCGAATGCTTTGAATATTGATTTACAATGTGGAAATTTAATATGTCTTGTGTTAAATAAACGCAAGGAAAAATGATTATTATTTATTAATATTATTAAATTATTTGTGAAATTTTTGTAGGACAATATTATTTATATTTCAAACTGGTCTATAAATAACAAATAAATCGCGCACCTAGCGCGCGTATCATATTGATTCTTATAATAAATTCCAACAGGAATTTCTGTAAATTGTAAATTTAAAAAACGGCTTTTATGCTATGAAAGAGAAGTCATTGATCTCACAGGAATGTGCGATAAAAATACGTAAATCAAAGAGAAATGTGAGTTTTTAAGCACAGAAAATAATGCATAAAACAAACCAAGGAACACTGTGGTCTCTGCACGCGATATCGATTTTTAGAGAAACCCCCGCCAAGATTGTATAATGTTCCAGTTACAAAACTCAACGTTCTCCTCCATATAACTGAAACTCAATCTTGTTTTAAAATAATAGAAAATCAGCAATCAGCAATTTCTGTTGAAACACGGCCTTCCACAATTTGAGACGAAAAACACAAATTGCACATTCCAAGAGTCTGCACCAGATCTTACCTCGTTGCAATAATTTTCAATTTTTTTTATTATACTAGTTAAAAAAGAAAATAAGAAAAACAAAATCTAAATTGTTTTCGAAATTTGAAGTCTTCTTCGAAATTGTATAATTTGATATTAAAATTCTTTTTATTCGTTTTCAAATACACTTAGTTTAAAATTGATGGTTTTTGAAATCTTTATTTCTTGTTTAAAATAACCGTTTTTCGGTGAAAAATGTTGACATAACCTAAAATTTACTGATTCTGAAAATAATAGAAAAGAAGGGCAAATACTAGTTTTTTATGTTTGATAAAAAGTGATATCTTAACTTAAAAACTTTTCGCAGTTAATTCAGACATTTTTGGTGAAACACGGCCATACCTAACTTCGGCGGCCACTATAATAAAGAGAATAATAATTTTTTATTAATAATATCGATTTTCGACGAAAAGCACAAAAAGCATATTCCATCGTGTTTCTACATCAACTCGATGAGCTTTGTAGAAAAAGTGATATTGAAAAAGTATTTTAGAATTTTTTTTGCTTTAATTAAATTACTTTTTTTATGGGGAGATTTCACAATAGAAACAATTTCAGAAAGTGCTTACATTGAATCACGAACCTGTGTAACTAGTGAAATATGCTGTAACATAACGTAACGAAAAATTTGTTAGATTGGTAAATCTTCCTTAAAACCTAATGTGAAACTTCTGTGAAATTAAATGATTTTAGTTTACAATAACCGATTTCTAGTGAGAAATCTTAACATAAGCTTAAATAGTTACAAAATTGTAAACTATCTTTGATATATAATTTGTTTTTAATAAAAAAAAATTTTTAATTCCGACTAACAAAACTAACATAATCAAAAGTTGTCAGAAGATTCTAAACCTTGTTCAAATTATTTTAAATTTTGTTTTAAAATTCCAATTTTCGATACAAAATTTTAACGCAGCCTAAAATTATTAAAAAATTATAAATCTGCCTCGAAATTTAATGATTTTTTAAATAAAAATTTCAGTTACCGATAAAAAACAACACCATCCCGAAATTGTTCAAGCTTGCAAATTATATTTTTTTAAATAAAAACCATTAGATTTAAGACCTGTGTCTTTACACATTTAAGATCTTATTCGATAATTTATGACTTCGCATTAAAATAATTTTTTAAACTACTAATTTCAAGCGGAAAGCACTAACATAAAACATATATAATAATTGCCCACAATTATTCGAAAATCACAAATGTTTCTCAATCAAAAAATAATAAAAAATACTTAAAATAGAGCAATAAACTTTCCAACACTTTTTCAGAAATTATTATACCTTATTTTATTTCTGAGATACATACGAGAAGCGTGCGCATATTTTTATTCGCTCGTTTTATGAATCCTCAAATTCCTGGCCGGGAATGTACTAGTAATTAAAAAAAAGTAATTTGTATAAAGAAAATATTTTGTTTTCCGAAATACAGTTCCTCTAAATAGATACTACAGGATATCACTATCTACTATTATCTCAATGTGAAATATGCATTTGAATCTTAACTTTGAGGTAGAGCCACGCGTGTTCTGAAAAAGTTTCCCAAGCTCCAGGACGAGCTACTTTACTCGTAAGGCAATTCAAAGAGTCGCTGGGGATTGGAAAAGGATGCCTCAGGCAAACCATAAGGTGCCACTGAATACAAGAGAAAAATGAAAACCTCGTATACTCTTTTTTGTCTCGTTAACTTCTGAAGTACCGCTCGATCTTTTCTATTATAAACGATTTTATAGTGCTGAACTCATTTCAGGTAATTGATGTTACAGAGTTCACCGAGTCAAGATACGCCTTTACTCTATCCTTATTATTCAGAAATGTCTGGTGAAACGCGACCCAAAAAAATTTCAGCAGTCCCAGGGTGGCCGTTTCAATCGAAGAAAAAAATTCCCGGTCCTTTCCCGGTTTACAAATATTTTTCACTGTCAATAAAATTAAAAAAATTGAACTCTACAGCCAAACATTTTTCCATTTGAAGTAATAAAAATTAAACTGCAACTTAAAGCGCTCTAGGTGGGTCTTTTGAATGCTATATTATTTAAAATTGAACCTTAAAGATTTTTAAATTCAAAAAAGTTATATTCAGATGCTCAAGAAATTTACACGTATAAAATGAAAGTTAGGTACTAACATTTATTAATTGAATAATTTTAAAATAAATGCAGAAAAAACTCCAAACTTAGATTTTTTATCTTTTACAAATTATATTATTTAAAAAAAAGATTTAACTAGAAACATTAAAAATTGAAAAATTAATTTTTTTAACTGGACACTTCTTAAATTAGAAGTTAAATAATTTCATTTAAAATAGTTTAAACATGCTTGAGAAGCTTCAAAATTGTATTTCAAAATATTGACAAATCTAAAAGTTATTTCAAATTTTTTTTAATTTAAAATTATTTATGAAATTTTTTAAGAATTGCTAAATGTCTTTTTAAATGGATCGAATTTTCCAACAATTTTTATAAAATCCAGCTTATTACGTGCAGAAAAAGATGAGTCAGTTAAAGTTTTGAAAAGAGCCAAAATTATTTTAACATTAGAAATGATTTCAAATAATTTAAACGAGGTCTATTTATCGAAAAAATTCGGCTACTTGTACCAAAATCTTGGTGCACATAGTCACAGCCTAATTCAAAACAAAATGTAGATTTTGGCAGATTTCAAATAAAGAAATTAAGAAGCTTTTCAAGAATTGTGAAAGGCTTTAAAAGAATAAAAATATTTTATTGTAATTCCTAGAAAAATTGAAAATGATTTTTCATTTAGAATTTTAAGAGAATATTTAAAAATATTTAAAAATATTTCTAATATTGTCAAATCATTAAAAAAAGTCTAAACATAATAAGTGTTCAATTGTTCTTTATACCTCTAAATTCAACAAATTCACTTAAAAAATAAGCATTTTTCAAAAAGAACAATTAAAATTGTAACGCTTAAATTTTAAAAGTTCCTTGAAATTTTAACGATTCAATCCGTTTCAAATTGTTTAGTTTGAAATATTTGATTTCAATTTACTCGCCTTAAGTGAACAATAAAATATTGCTAAATATTCAGTAATTGTTCAAAATTGAATATTTTAGACTAAAACAATATTTTTAACTTAATAACAGCCTTTAATTACGAATATATTATTATGCATTTATTTTTATGTTGCAAACAGTTTTTAAAGTTTCAATCGGGTATTTACATTTTGTAATGACTAAAACTTTCGAATTAAAACAGCTTAAGTTTTAACGTTAAAATCGGTAAATTCCTAAATTTTTAACGGATTTAGAATCGTTTTGTCAAGTCAATTAATGTTAATTCACTTTTAATTTTCAATTTTTTAATCTTCGACTGCATTTTAAATTTCTTTAAATTAAAAATGTACGCTTAAACATAAAAACCTGCATTGGAACGTTTCTGGATAAGAAGATTTTAAAATTATGCATTGTAAACTGATTGATATCATAATTGAGAAAGATAAAAATTTAAGTAATTATGTTTAAAACTGTTAAAATCAAACTTGCAAATATTTTTCTCCTAAAAATTTGTAAAATTTCGGCACTTGTATCTGGAGTAATCCACTGGAGAGTCAAATTACTCGACTTGTAATCCAAATAGCTCGTTGTGATCAAGAATGTTTCCACTTGAAACTCCAGATAAATTGAAGTAATTTAAGTAATCAAAATAATTCACTTGTAATTCATATCTTTTTTAGTTTAAATTCATGCATTTTTTTTTATTCATCTTTTTCAGTAGGTAACTAATCTAGTTTGTAGGACATTTAATAATTTGGTTAAAAAGTCATTTTTTGTTTCAAAATTCAATTGTTCTATTGAAAAATCGTCATTTTTTATTGAAAATTTAACTATCTCGTCGAATAATATATTTATTTGCTTAAAAATTTAACTTTGTTGTTGAAAATCCATTGTAGTTGAAAATTCATTCCTTGATTATTAATTCAACTATTTTGTTGTATATTCTTTCTTCTATATTTCTTCTTTTTTATTTGAAAAAGTCTTATTTCATTTTTGGTTGAAAATGTATCGTTTTTAGCTAAAAATTCAACTATTATTTTGATGAACAGTTTGATTTTTTAGTTGTAAATTCAACTATATTACTTGGTCGAAAATTCATCTATTTCGCTAAAAATTTGTCGTTTTTTGTAGCAAATTAATCTTCTTGGTTAAAATATCCACTACCTGGTTGACATTCGAACTACTCGTTAAAAAATCATTTCTTATTTTTCAATTCGTCTTTTTTGGTAGTAAAATAATTTTCTCAGTTGAAAATTCATATTTTTCTTTGGCAATTCAATTACTATTTGAATATATAGAATTCCTGAAAATAAAATCAAGAATTTAAATTAAAATATGACCAGGATTTTTTTATTTTAGAGGATTTTTATCAGATTACAATGGGAACATTTTATGGTGGTTGTCCATATTTGGTCGTTGGATTCTTGGTTTTATTTTCAAGAATGCTATACATTAACCTGATTTCTGGGCGTTAAATAGGATTAACACATTTTTTAAATCTAATTTATATTTCTTAAAATTAAATTATTCGGTTAAAAATTAATCTACTTTGTACAAAATTCAAAAATGTTGTACAAAAAACCTGCTTTGGTTCAAAGTTCAACGGTTTTGCTGAAAATTCATCTTTTTGGGTTAAAAATTCAAGTAATTTGTCAGAAAATGCAAGTATTTGGTTTACAATTAACATTTTTATTCGAAAAAATAAAATTGATTGATAAGTATCCTTTTTATTTAAAAATTGTAAAGGTTTTGTTAAAAATTCGCCTTTTTGGTCCGGGCTGATATATCAACCATTATATTTTTGGTTTTGTAAAAAAATTTCACAATATTGTTAGAGTCAATTTTTTGTATCAAGATTCTTCATTTTATTTGACAATTCATAGCTTTGTTTGAAAATGTAATTATTTTATTGAAAAATCATTGTTTTTTTATTAAATATTTATTTTTTAACTGAAATTTTAACTACTCGATTTTTAGTGAAACATTCATATTTTTTATTAGTAGATTCAACTATTTGGTTGTAAATTTACCTTTTTCGATAAAAAATTAATGTTCTCGGTTAAAAAAATTACTATTTTGTTGAAAATTCAAGAATTTTGTTAAAAAATAATCCGTTTTCGTTAAAAATTTGAGTAAGTCTTGTTTTTGAGTATTAATCCACCCTAATTTTATCTCATCCAGAGTAATCCCGTGTAATTCAGATTAATCTTAGGTCATTTAGACTAATTCAATCCATACAGGTAATCCAGGATATTTTTACGATTTTTAGAATTTTTAGCCAATCGCATTACACAGTGGGTGCAAGTACAGAATTATATATTGCATTTTTAGCTTTATTGGCTGTCAAGGTCACGCTACCGTACAACACAATGGGTGCAAGTACAGAATTATTTATTGTATTTTTTAGCTTCTTTGGTCACATTCTGAATCTTGAAAATTGGCAAAAATCAGAAATTGGGCCGTTTCTTTTCACTCACTAAATCAGTCCCAATGTTCCAGCGTTTTTTTTTAGAAATTATTATATATTTTTTACGGAAACATCCTGCAAAAAGTGAATGTATGCATTTAATCGTTAGTTTTTTGGGTGTCCTCAAACTCCTGGATGGTACTGTATTTATCTAATTAATAAGTTTATCTTTATATATCACGGCAAAATGCACAATTTTCATCTCGTATTTTCCGCAATCTCGGCTTTTCTATGAGGAGTGTTTTATATTAAACTTCAAGAACCAAAGGCTATTCATGAAACGATCTATCCACTAGAATTCAGCCCTTTAATTTGAAATCCGAACTTCAGGGAGAAAATCGTATCCGTCGAGGCGAAGAATTTGTTGGGGCGTAAAGCAATGGTATTAGGAGTTGAGGTATATTCTGCTAGCTTTAATCTTGCTTTTAATCTGCAATTTATAAAAAAAAAGGTAAGGTTATATTTTTCCATTTCAGATCATTTTCGCAACTAAATTTTAATTCGAATTATATTACCCGAAAAATATATTAAACAAGTGTTCAATGCGAGAAAAATTACTTTTCCATATTCTCCACTATACTAAATATTTAAATTGTAACTTACCATATTTTTAAAGGGAGTGACTGTGGATAATCCTTCTAAAGTTTTTTTTTATTTAAGCTTTTAAACAATTATAACCTAAAAAAAGAATTTGAAATTTGATCATTTTCTATTATGCAGATTAAATATTGAAGAGCCTTATATATTGCAAATATTCAAAATTCTAGAACTATGAATTGCAAATATTCAAAATTTAAAAGTGTTTAATTTTGAAACCCACGGTTTGTATGCCATTCCTACGGAATATATGCATTAAAGCGTTAATTTGACAAAAAAATAAATTGCTACAATTTTTATTTTTTAGAAAAAATTTTAAGATCTTTTATTATATATCTTTAAAATATATTACATAAATTTTAATTTCAAATCATCACCATTTTACCAATTCTAAATCTTTAGAGTGAAACTATTCCAGAAAAGATTTTAAAATTGCATCACTTTCTATCATAGACTTTAAATATTGAAGTCTTCAATTACAGATATTAAAAATGAACAAACTTCCCCTTGTAAATCTTCAAAATATTATAGAACTTTGAATTGTATATCTTTAAAATTGAAGACTTAAGAGTTTTTAATTTTCAAAATTGACCATAGAAAAATATGCAAGTTTTCAAAGTTTTACAAATAAAAATTCGGTAATTTTATGGATTTATATTTAAAATGTCTTCAATTTTAAAGGTTTAGAACTAAAAACTCTTGACAAAATTGAAGAATTTGCATTTATCCAGCTTTAAAATCTAAAAAATTTCAATTGATTAATTCTAGTACTTTATTGGAAACAAGCGAGACCAAAAACCTTAAGATAGCCATTTTTATAATATAAAGACCACTGACCCTCATTTTTATACTAATTATTTTCTAATTTCTAAAGATTTAATAAATTTTCAAAAAGTACTTTGTGTTTTAAAAACTTAAAACAAATGTCAAAGTTTCCGAAGTATTTCAAAGGATTCCAAGGTTTTCACAACATTTATAATCACGTGATTTCAAGTGACTTAAAATTTAAAGAAATTTCAGAGGAATTTCAGGGATAGGATAACATTTCTTAATATTATTAAATTATTAAGTAATTAAAGTATTATTATCCACTTGCATTTTCGATTTTTAGTATTCTTTTGGTTTAAAAATGAAACACAAGGAAGAAGAAAAAAGTCTGAAAATATTTAAAGGTTTCTCCAAGCTAGTTTGTCTGTTTAGTCAGAAAAAATCATTTTGTTAGAAACCAGCAAATCATAACGCAAAATTATACAGAATAAAAAAGATGTGCCTCATTAAATTAATATTTTTTACATGTTTTTTTTAAATTAAGCATACTTTAGAATACTTGCGAAGAAAAATGTTACAACGAAGCATTAATAGTCAATTTCACCTACTGAGAGGTCTTTAATATTATATTTAAATTCTTTTATGCTCTGAAAAGAAAACAGTTTATATAAAAAGATTTTCCAAAATACTGATTTAACATGTTTATATCAATTGTTTTAAAAGAACTTTTACATGGTATGTTTATAGCAAAAGAAAAGATGATTTTAATTCCTAAAAAAAATATGAATAAAAAATACTGGTTTTAATGAGCCACATTTCTATATCTTATATAATTAGGCGTTATAATTGGTCGATTTAGAGAAAAAGTTTGCAAAGAAAAAGGGAGTAGGAGGAAGAGGAGGAGGAAGAAGAAGAGGATGAAGAGGAGGAGGAGGAGAAGAAGGAGGACGGAGAAGAGGGAGAGGATGAGGAAGAGGAGAAGGATTAAAATGCTTTGCGATTTTACATTAACTGTTATCATTTATTTTTGCTTCATTTGCACCGTATTGTGTATATTTTCAGCATGCTTCTATCTCCTTTAATTCCCAGGGAGAATTGCAGGAAACAAGCAGAATGCTCACAGCAAGATAAGAAAACTCTGCCTAGCGTTCAATCGCAGCAACAAAATATACTAAAGGGTAGATAATTTATTCCCTTTGCTGAAATATATTCAATGTTGTCTCAAAACAACCAGAGACAACGCAAAGCGCCCGGCTTGGTAAATAAATGGACATGTTTGCGAAGAGCCCTCTGGGAGTAAGTATCAGGACTGAAAAGACTCACCTGCTTCAAATGGATTTGCATAACTACCACCAACTTTATACTAAATTCGTCAATATATTGGAATTCTATATTAAATAAAACAGATTTCACAAATGAATGCACATTGAATTTCGCTTGAAATGCTTTAAATTCCTAAGATTTAAAGCCGAAATATATTGTATTTTCAATAAAACAGATGAATTTTAAACCCAAAAATATGAAGTTTCAAGACAAAAATTAATTTTTAACCAAATACTTGAACCGCTAGCCAAAAGAGATGAATTTTAAAAGAAAAGAAAGTTTTTTCTTTAAAACAACTGCATTTTCAATCTAAAAATATGAATTTTCGACAAAATAATTGAATCTTCAACATAAAAATGTGAATTTTTATTGAAAAATAGTAATTTTCACCAACAAAGATACATTTTTTACCAAACTGTTGAACTTTTAAGCAAAAAAAATAAATTATATACAAAATAGTTGTATGTTTAACCCGAAAATATAAAGCTTCTATCCAATTAAAGAATTTTTGTAGCGAAAAAGATCAATTTTCTACAAAATAGTTGAATTTGTTTTCCAAAAATATGAATTTTCAACACAACAATTAATTTTCAACAACCCTAAAAAAAATTTTTAACAAAATAATTCGATTTTCAAAAGAATAGTTGATTCCTTAACCCCAAAAAACGAATTTTCTACAAAAAATTACATTTCTAGTCCAAAATTATAAATTATTAAGAAGAAAGGTAATCTTCAACCAAATAATTGAAATTTCTCCCAAATTGTTAAATTTTCAGTCCAAAATGACGAATTTTCTTTAGAACAGCTGAACGAACAATCAAAGAGTTCAATTGTCAACAAAACAGTTGAATTAATGATATTCCTACCAAAAAACATGAATTGTTAATAAAAATTGGACGAATATACTATCCAAAAAGGAGAATGATCAAGAAACCAGTTACATTTTTAATCAGAAAATATCTTTTAACATAATAATTTAATTTTTAATTAGAATGTTGAATTTTCAACCTGCAAGGATGAATTTTCAACCAAAAAGATAATTTGCAACCAAATAGTTCACTTTTCTACAAAAAGAGTTGAATTAACTAATAAAGAGTTTAATTATCAATCAAACAGTTAAATTTTATACCAAAATATTTGACTTTTCTTTAAAAAACAGTTGAACTTTCAACCTAGAAAGAGAAAATATTAAATAATAAAAATTGTTGATTGAAATTAGAATAATTTTCTTTTAAACCCAAAAAAGATAAGATTTCAACGGAAAAAAACTTGAACCCAGGAAGACGAATCTTCAACTATGAAGACGATATTTCTAAAAAAAGAAATTTTCAATAAAAGAGGACGAATTTTCTATCAGAAAAAACATATGACCAAAAAAACAGTTGCATGCTCAGACAAAAAAGATTACTTTTATTAATAATTTAAGTCAATTTTTGACAAAAGAATAGTATTTTGAACCAAATTTACATCAAATGGTTGAATAAAAAAAAACCTAATCCAAAAACAGTTGCATTTTCAACAAAATAATTAAACTTCTAATAAGACAGTTGAATTTTCTCTTGTTCTTTTTAATAATTTAGTTCACATTCAAGCAAAAAAATGAAAAAGGGGAAGTTTCTTGAAAACAGGAGAAAATAAGGAATTTTATATAAAAGGGGAAAATGGTAAAATAGATTAAAAAAATCATCAAGCCTGATAATTGTATGATCTTGATAGATAGTATCGTAATATTTAGTAACTAGGTATTTTTACATAACAGCTAAGAATAAGACATGCCAATTTTGCGATTAGGATAAATAATTTCGATGGCTTAAGAAAAGTATCTTGTGATTGTATAAAAGAACATCACGAAAATGGAATTCCTTTGCAAGAAGCACTTCCGAAGTGCTTTTACTCGTATATAAAAAGAAGCTCAAAGTATAAAGCTCTTAGTATCAAATTATTCCTCACGTGCACTCTCCTATACAATGCACATCGTAGATAGTCCCAAAAAGTCTTTGAATGGCGAAGTATTTAGAATTTTTATTTTGACGCATTTTCCTCCACTGAACTGAAAGATTAAATTTCTCAAGAAAGTTTGGAGAGAATTCGTAATGACCTTTTGAAATTGATCACAGATTTTATCTCTACAAAAAATAAGTAAGAAAATGCAATGAAAAAATAAGGACTCTCCTGGGTAATTTTAGCAGCCTTAATTTTTTCGAAAATTTATTTAGGGATCATTAAAAAATGACGTGAGACGATTTGAGCAGGGGAGGGGGATAAAAGCTTGATATTTCTTACGCATTATCAAAGTAGTTAAACTTACTGCCAAGGAGTTAAATTTTTAACCTGAAAAAATTAATTTTCAATCGAAACATATAATAGTTTATATTTAAACACTGAAATTAATCAATTTTGAATCAAATAGTTGAATTTTCAACCAAGAGAAATAATTTTCTACCAAGAAAGACAAATTAAAAAAAAAATACATGAATTTTCAAACAGAAATGGAATAGTTAAATTTCAGTTTAAGAAATTTATTTTCAACTAATAACACGCATTTTCATCAAAATAGTTCAATTTTCTACCATCTAAATTAATTTTTAAATAAAATTATGAATGTTAAAAAATGAATTTGTAACCAAATAGTTGCATTTTCATACCTAAAGGTGAGTTTGGCACACCCACCATTTTTTAACAAACAACATGAACTTTCAACCAAAAAAGATCAATTTTCAACCAAAACTAGAGTTATAAAATGTTCAGATTGAGAATAAATTTTCAAGCAAAAAAAGGTAAATTTTCAGCAAAAACAATAAATATTCAAGCAAAGAAATGACTTTAAAAAAAATTGAATCGATAAGCTTTAAATAAAAAGAAAATTCTCCATAATATCGTTAAATTTTAAACCAAAGAGCTGAATTTTCATTCAAAAACAATAAATTTCCATAAAGAAGATCAATTTTCCACAAAAAATTTTATACTTAAATTTTCCGTTAAAAAAAAATTTCCATCCAAAAATAGAATAGTTAAATATTCAGTTAAAAAAATAAATTTTCAACAAAAAATATAACCAAAATGATTAAGTTTCAACAAAATAATTGAATCGTTAAACAATACCGATTAATTTTTAATCAAGCTGTCGGATGCTTAACGAAAATTTGATTTCCTAACATAAAATCGAATTTCCAATTAACTATATCAATTTTGAACCAAGTAGTTCCAACTTTCAACGAAGATTAATACTTTTTTACCAAAAAGAATAATTTTTAACAAAGTAAATGAATTTTCAAACAAAACTGGAATACGTACATTTTCATTTAAAAAATTTATTTTCAATATTTAAAAAAAAACACATTTTCAAGCAAATAGTTCAATTTTCGACCAAAAGATTAATTTTTAATTAAAATCATAATCTTAAAATAAAAAATTACATTCTTCAAAAAGTATTTCTACTTTCGACAAAACAATTAAATGTTGTACTAATTCGTTTCATTACCATACCAAACAGTTGAACTTTCAACTAAAAAATATCAATTTTTAACAGAAAAGTTAATTTTAAACCAATTATTTCAATTTTCTATTGAAGTAGTTAAACTTTGAACCCAGAAAGACGAATTTGCATTAAAATTTTTTAATTTTCAACCAAATAGTTGATTTTTCAACACAAAAATATTAGTTTTTATTA
>JAWWLR010000166.1:26597149-26611318 GCA_035041075.1 Acraspis erinacei | reverse complement strand
CCCCTTCCTCACACTAATCCCCTCCCCGCCGAGTGAGTCACGCCTACCCCGAAAGGGAAACGGTTTAATGGTGTAATGTAATAACTACTGAATATTGAACAAAAGTGCCTTCTGACTTTCTACTGATAAAACAAATCAGAAAAAAATTCAAGGAGTTAAAAGATTGAGAAATAGATAAGAATTTTTTTAAAAATTTCTTTCTCTCTTTCTTTCACTTTTTCCTTTGTTATGCATTTGTCTCTAATGCTTGATCGTAAATGAAAGAAAAAGATAAACAACTAAAATGAAAAATTGCCATGTTTGATTACTAAAACCCAATAAGAAAATCAAAATATTTTTGGTTGAGAATTCATCTTTTTTGGTTGCAATTTTCTTTAGTTGATCAAAAGTTTAATTATTTTCTTAAAAATTTAACCGTTTTGATAAAAAAAATTTTGTTTGTTTGAAAACCAACTGCTTTAATATATAATTCAAATATTTGTTTGAAAGTTAACTTTTTGTCAAAAATGTATTATTTTGGATTGAAAATTCAATAGATTGATTGAAATTTTTTACTTTCTCAATTGAAAAATATTTTTTGTTTAAAAATTCATCTTTTTTGTTTAAAAATTAATTTTGTTGGTGTTAGAAACTTACTGTATTTTTATTCAAAATGAAACTGTTTGGTGAAAAATGAATCTGTTTTGGTTGGGGATATAAATATTTTAGTCAAAATAGCAACTTCTACATTTTTCGTTAAGAATTCATATTTTTAGTTCAAAAATCTACTCTCATATTTTAGGCTGATAATTCATCCTTTTGGTTTAAAAATGATTAATTGATTCAAAATTAAATTATTTTGTTGGAAATTCAACAATTGTGTAAGAAAATCATTCTTCTTTGTTAAAAATGTAACTTTTGTGATAAAGATTGGTCTTTATAGTTAAAAAATTCATTTATTTGGTTGGTTATTAACTTTTTTGTTGAAAATTCATATTTGCAGATTGAAAAATCACCTCTTTTATTGCAAATTCGTCTTCTTTGGTTATTCTTTGAGAATTTTGGTTCAAAACTCAAATATTTTTTTTAAGCCGAATTTTATTATAAAACCAAAAAATAATTTTATTTCAAATTAAAATCAAAAGGCGACAATAAAATTAACGCGATTGGCATGATATTACTTCGCAATATTTGCGGTAAACAGCTAATGGACGAAGTCAGTAATGAGAGAATCCTCTCACAAGGAGCCCAAAGTGCCTTTTGGCTTAAAATTTCAACAATTTTGTTTTTTCAATCTAGTATTTTCATAAAAAGCAGTCTTTTTTTATGAATTCAACTGTTTCTAATTTAAAATTAAAATATGTTTTTGTTCAAATATCAACTATCACGATTCTCATTGAGAATTCGTGTTTTTTGTTTAAAAATTTAACCACTTGAATGAAAGTTAAATTAATTTGTTAAAAATTTATTTTTTGGTTGAAGATTCATCATTTTAGTTGAAAATTCATATCTTTACGGTTGGAAATTAAACTGTTTTGTGGAAAATTTGTCTTTCTGGCCTGAAAATTAAACCATTATTTTGGTGCAAAATGTACCATTTTTTTCAAAAGCCCTTTTTTATAAATTCAACTACCTTTAATTGAAAATTACAATAATTTTTGGTCGAAATATCAACTATTATACTTTTTATTGAAAATTCTATTTTTTATTGTAAGATACTTATTTGAACTGAAAATTTAATTATTCCATGTTTTGTTCTAAATTCATATATTTGGTTGAAAATTCAACCATCTGTTAAAAATTTATTTACTTTGTAGAATCAAAAGTCACGGTCATTTTCACCATTCCAAAGTTCCGAATGTTAAATAAAGCGAGAAAAATTGTTGAAAGTTTCAAGAATTACAAAATACGCGAATTATGAAATACGGGAAATCTCCCGGTGTAATATTTCTATCCCGTCTTTATCCGGGTTTCTCTAGGTGAAAGTTTCTCCCGGTTCTGCCGAATCTCCCGGGTTAGTCGCCACCCTGAATTAATTCCCCTATTATAATAAAATATAGTAATAGAAATTATTTGAAATAGGTATCATAAAAAATAATTTTTTTGAAAATGATTTGTTTTATAATTTCATTTTTTTTTGGTTAATGATTCTTATAAAATTAATTTAACCTTGTAAAAAGGGCTAAATTGGGTAAAAATGGTAGATTTTGGTGTTTTACAGAATTTAAAAAATTTAAACGGAAAAAGGGGGGATCAGGTAAAAAAGGAGACGGACTGAGAGCACTGAGTTTTATAAAAATTGATATAATAAAGAGAAGGTTAAACTGGCGAAGCGAGCTTTCGAAATGTGTCAATGGAGTTGAGATATCACATGTTCAATCTGTTGAAGGAGAATGACACGACAGCTAATTGATCGATCGAATTAGGGACCAAGAGTGCACCCTCGTTTCATAAGTAGATTGACCTAATCGTGCCGGTTTACTTCCCATGTTAGGGCATTGCGAGCTCTTTCCTAAAAGCTAGCACGAAGGAATCGAACACCGTCACTCCAGGCAAGTTCAGATTATCTAACAAAATAGGGGAAACCAGTACAAGGTGGATACAAGTACAAGCTGAATAATGAAAAAAGAGACTCGTTTCTAAAATAAAAATTCTGCAATATTTTTTATGAGCGGAAATCTTGTAAACGAAATTTCTTGGATAATTTTTTTGCAGGTCAAATTAATCTGAAGAAAGCAGTACGAAGTGTATACCAGTACGAGTTGAATTATGGAAAAAAGTGACTGGGTTTTTAAATAAAACTTGGGTAGTATTTCTTATGAGAGGCAGTCTTGAAAACGAGGCGTATACCAGTACGAGATGAATATTTGAAAAAAGTAAGTAGCTTGTAAAATAAAAGTTCCGTAGTATTTTTTTTATAAGTGAAAAAATATTTAAAACGAGTTTTCTTTAACCATTTTGCTGTAGATAAAAAGTGATTGGGCCTTAAAATAAAAGTTCTGTAACATTTTTTATGACAAGTAATATTGAAAACGAGTTTTCTTGGATCATTGTGCTACAGGTAAAATTATGTAGGGGAAACCAGTACGAGCTGGATACCAGTACGAACTGAACAATGGAAAAAAGTGACTTGGTTTAAAAAAAAAGTGCTGCTGTATTTTTTGACGAGTGGAAGTATGAGGAACGTGTTTTCTGGGCTCCTTTTGTTGCAGATAAAATTATAAAGGGGTAAACAGAACGAGGTGGATCCCAGTATTTTTTAATTGTAAAATAAAAAAAATATTTTTTTATCATGACGATGAAACTTTTTTCAGCAGACTTAACTTTCTACGAAATAGTTTCATTTTAAACCAAACAGTTAAACCTTTCAGCAAGATATAAATTTTTAACCTAAAAGTTCAATTATTTTACAAATAGTTGAAATTTCAACTTTCAAAGATGAGTTTTTAAGCTAAAGAACGTCTAAATTTCAAACTAAAAAGACAAATTTTATACAAAACAGATGAGTTTTTATCAACCGAAAAGACGATTTTTCAATAAAATACAGGAATTTCCAATCGAATAGTTGGAGTTTCAACAAAAAAAGATAATTTTTTAACCAAGAATGGAATAATTAAAATTTCAGATTAAGATATTACTTTTCAACAAAAAATCGAATTTTCAAACAGTTTAATTCAGCAAAAAATACGAATTTTCAACCAAATAATTGAATCGTCAATTAAATAGATGAATTTTCAATGAAGAAAAATTAATTTTAAAACAAATACTTGAATTTTCACTTAAAAACGATATTTTCTTAACGGGAAATGGGATCGTTAAATTTTTAGTCTCAAAAATGAATATTCAACGTTGATTTTCTATTAAACAGTTGACTTTTACACGCAAAAATATAATTTTTCAAGAAGTGTTCATTTTATACCACACAGTTAAATTTTCAAATAAATAGTTTAGTTTCGAACCAAATAGTTTAATTTTCTACCAAATTGAAACATGTTACAAAAAAAACATGTTATAGTTGATATTTAAATTTAAAAAATATTGTAATTTGAAATAAAAAACAGTTAAATACAACTAAAAAATACGAATTTTCAAACAAAATAGTGTAATTCTCAACAAAAAAACATTAACCTTTAAACAAGCAGTTGCAATTTTATCCAAAACAGGATGAAATTTCATCTAAAAATGAAAAGTTACAAACTTTTAGAAATTTTTAACCAAACAAAAATATAGTATTATACTTTATTATACTTGTTCTATTAATTCATTTCATATCTAAGAGAAATATAAGAAAAAGGGGATGTTTCATAGAAACAAGGGAAAAAATGAATTCTTTAACAATGTCTTTAAATTTAAATATTCTCTTCAATATAAATTTGTTAAGTAATGAATTTTAGGAAATAAGTTAAAAGGTTTTAAAGTATTTTTAAATGTTTTCTCAAAATTAATTTATAAAAATAAAAAATCAATCGAATATTTCCCTAAAATCTTGAGAAACAATTCCAAATTTTATTCAAAGTCTTGAAAAATCTCAATTTTGGTTAAAATCCTTTGACTTTTTCTCAATTTTCCATCATTTTTTAATCTTATGAAATCGTCTAAAACTGAAATATCTTTTGAAATAATTCAAAGTTTTTCTAATATTTTGTACTGGTACAGACCATGGATACTCTTCGTAAATTAAGATATTCTGAGTTTTGTTCCATAATTTTATTTTTCTCATCTCTCTGAAAGTGTGAAAAAGTTTAAGTTAATAGTGTGATAGTAAAATGTCAAGACAATATTTATTTCTCAACACTAGAAAAAATTTGTTTAACAAAAATTTGCACACAGTATGCAACCAATCAGGGTAGTCAACAACAGTGAGTGTGAGATTTTAGAGAATTTCATTACACCTATTTTTTTATATAGGATAGGATAATAAAAAAATCGAAAAATAAAATAGGAGATTTAGCATGAGGGTGCCAGTCTGTGAAGTCTAACATAATTAAAAAGTGTGGAAAATTACTCATTTTTCAGTCACCCTCGTACGTGATGAAATTTTCTTTCGGGCAGCTTTAACTCCACTTTCACGCATAAACCCTACCCAACATCAAAGTATATATTTACTTGGAAAACATGCTACATCTTCAGTGCCTCTTTCTTCTCCCGGGTCCCCATAAACCCCAGCATATGAATCGACATAGCCTATGAAAAAGTCTTTATCGCTGGCTTTCGCAAATTTACGAATTCCTATTTTTCACGAAAATGTCCTTTATAAGGTAATACAAATATAAATCGTTTATCACAATTTATGAAGAGTATATCAATATATTGTAGAGATGTTATTGATCGAATCCATTTCAAATCAGGCAGGTTCTACATTTGATGTTGCAGAATATCTCGGGGACGAAATATATTGTTTTTAGAGGAAATTAGGATGCGTGTGAATTTGGCCCCCCACATTCAAAATTTCGATCTTTTTTCTAGAGTTCTGACATCCTTTTGAATAGTTCTATAGTTCCTGATAACTTTTAGAAATAGTTCTCTTGGAACTCTTTTCGAAAAATTTCTCTGCATTTTTGAGATTTTCAAAATTTTTTAACTTTTGAGTTTTCAAGTTTTTAGAAATTATTTGATTGTAGAACTGTAGAACTCTTTTGGAACTATAGGCATATTAAAGAAAAATTTAATTTTCTAAAAAGTGGGGGGCTCGCTCTTTTTGTTGAAAAATTAGTTTTTGGGTCCAATTTTGGGGAACTATTTTTAAAAATTATCAGGAACTATAGAACGATGCTAAATCTACCCAGCACTCTGAAGAAAAGTTCACTTTTCGAAAAGTGGGGGGAACGTGAACTTAGTCCCCGATTTTGAAAAATCCATTCTTAGTCTATTTATTCGCCAGAACTATTTCTAAAAGTTATCAGGAACTACAGAACTATTCAAAAGGATGTCAGAACTGTAGAAAAAAATCGAAATTTTGAATGTGGGGGGCCAACTTCACACGCATGAAATTAGGCGATAGTTATTTTTGCGATTTGCGAAAAAAATTGTTTTACGGAGTTATGCGTATTTGAATGTTTGGGTTTGTTTTTAAAAAAACTGAAATTTTTTCTTTGAATTTATATAATATTTGACCTAATTTAGATATTGAGTCGATTGTCTCAAAAAACCAACACTTATATTTTTTGCTAATTTTTTGTTGAATTAGTACTATCATGAGGAAAACACCTTGGGAGTTTTATGTGGGCTAAATAACTTTTGAGGCTAGGAGAATTTTTTTCACAACATCGAATTCTCGACATTTTCTTGCAAACAACCATAGATATGAAAAAATGTTCAGAGCCTATTTTGCACAGTTAAGGAAGTTCTACAAAAAGTTCTACTCATTCATGATATATTGCACCATTTCTGAGAAAACAAAAAAATTCAATTTTCATGAGAAAAAAATTCTCTTGACCTCAAGAATGGTTTAGCCCACATAAAACTCCGGGAATGTCACATGTGGAAGATTGAGATTGATAAGGGCGATATCAAAACTGCTTACATGGCCAAAACTGCTAAACACGATTGGGCTCTTAAATGATCTACAATAGACAATGGATTGCTCTTCGGATTCTGAAGGCTCTAATTATGAATCTGAATAAATGGTTAATAAAAATCTGAAAATGTGGTCCAGATATTATTTATTTTGTAAACTGAGATTCAAACGAAGTTTTTGCACATTATTGACAAATATCTGGATAAATGTGAAATATAATTAAGTATATTGATTACAAAACTTTAAACAATTTCTTGTATTGGCATTATTTTCGTACCTTAAATGGTTCCAGCAAAAAATTAAAAAATTCAATTTTATAAAAAAATACTTTTCTAACGATAGAAACTGTTTACTCCACGTAAAACTCGCAGCAAGTTTTCCTTATACGAACATATATTTTTCATAAATATTGAACAAAAATGGTAGTTATTTCCATACGCCAAGAACGAAGAGAATTTATTTGCTTATGAAAATTAAATTTTTGTGTTTTTCTCGAAAAAGGTGAAAGTTATCATAAATGATAGGAGAACTTTTTGTAGAACTTCCTTAACTGTGCCAAATATGTACTTAACATTTTTTCGTATCTATGGTTGTTTGCTCATGACAATACTAATTTAAAAAAAAATGGGCAAGAAATATAACTGTGGGTTTATTGAGAAAATCTACTTTTAGTATTTTCAGAAAAACGAAAAAAAGAAGACGATAAACTCTACCAGAATCTGAAAAGAAATCTCAAATATCTCAATTAGGTCAAAAGTTATATAAGTTTAAAGAAAAAATTCCAGTGTTTTTTTTTAATAAATCCAAAAATTCAAAAACGAAAAAGTCCGTAAAACAATTTTTTTTTCGCAAGTCGCAAAAATACGTGTCGCCTAATTTCCTCTAAAAAACATCATAGTTCATCTCCGAGAGATTCTGCAACTTCAAGTGCTGCCGGATTTGAAATGGATTCGATATATAGACAAAATATAAAAAGAAGGTTTTCACTTACCACGACAATTCTCCTTATTCCGCAGTGCCCTTAATCGCTGAAACAAAGCAAAAAAATGTTCTCATTAAAAGTTGTAAGAGTATCGATCGAAGAGTCAGAAAAGTTGGCTGACTTTACATTAGCTAACAATTTATTTTATCAGATTACATCAAGCTTCAGAAGAAAAATAAGATATACGGTAATGATACCAATAGTGGGCCACGCTTCACTAGTGAAGGTTGAAACTTGAACTACTTTGTTACAAATTCTATTTGTTATGAAATAATACTAAAACTTGCTGAACAAGACTCAAATTCACAGTACGTAAACTTTAAAATCTTTTCTTTAATTGAAACTAATAAGGATTTAAAAATCTTTACAAGTTTAAGTCGAGGTAAGAAATTCAAGAAGTTCTTGCTTCCTTTAAAAATTTCTCACGAAGAGTCTCTTCAAAGAGTGAAAAATATCTCCATTAGGGGTAATTCGACGCGGAATTTCATAACTTCAGCAATTTAAACAAAAAAAGTTTCTCGCTCCTTTTTTGAAAGCATAATTAGAAATGGGAAAAAATGGAAGTAAGAGGTTCGGAAGAAAAAGAGTGAAAAATATTCAGGAGGAATGAAGAACTAAGAAGAGGTTGTGCAAGGAAAAGAGGAGAAAAGAACTAGAATGAATCGTTTCATTAATCCGAGTCATAAGCGACTTCCAAGGCTTTCAGAGAGCTTTTGGGAAAGACAAAAGCTCCACATTCCTTTCTTGTTCTTGAATTTCAGACTGACATTCTTTACACAATAAAAGCTCTTAGAAAAGAGCCCTATGCTTCCTTATTTTTTAATAGAAGCTTTGGCTAAAGTGCACAATATTCCGTTGCAAAGTAAGCAAATGTCTTAATTTAGTTAAATATTTTCTTTTAAAATACGAAGATGAAAGTTTTTAAAGGAAAAGCTTCAATTAAATTAATAGCAGTCTGGCATTAACTTCTTCATTTTTTTTAAAACTATATTCTGAGTAAAATTACAAGAACAGATTTCACAGAATAAAATGTTCAAAAGCAAGGCAAATAGGGTATGTATTAAATACAATACAAACACTTTAAAAAATACGAATATTATCACCAACGAAGTTCATTTTCCAAGCTAAATAGACGCATTGTTAAGAAAAAATTGGACTTTTAAAGCTGAAAAGATAAATATTTTTTAAAACAATTTTTAAAGAAAGAAACATGAATTGTTAATCAAATAGTTCAATTTTCATTAACAAAAAATGTTTGTAACTGATCAGTTGTATTTACAATTAAATAGCTGAACTTTCAAGCAACAGAGACGGATTTTTAACAAAATAAGGAATCTTTTACCCAACTTAAAAAAAAATTCTATAAAATTGTTAAATTTTGCCACCTAAAGGATGAATTTTGTACACAAACATTAAATTTTTGAACCAAAAATATGAATTTTCACCAAAAAAGTTAATTTTCAACAAAGTGCTTGAACAGTCCAGCAAAACAGATTAGTTTTCAATGAAACCGATTAGCTATAACCAAAAAAAGATAAAAATTATAGCAAAAGAGATGCATCTTCAATGGAAAAAGACGAATCAATTACAAAAAATATATGAGGATATGAATTTTCAAGCAAATTGTTACATTTTCAACGGCCACAAAGTTTTTAACCACATAGTTGTGTATAAAATTAAATAGTTGAACTTCCAAACAACAGAGACGAATTTTTAACAAAAAATTGAATTATTTAAATCAAATTTTAAATCAAATAAATGAAGTTTATAAAAAAATAGTTAAATTTTCAAGGCTAATGGGCGAATTTCCTACAAAACAGGTCAACCTTTTAACCGAAAATATGAATTTTGAACCAAAAAAGTTTAATTTGATCCAAATAGTTGAAATTGATACACAGTTGTTAAATATTCAAGCCAAAGGACGATTTTTTACAGAACAGTTGAATTTCTAAACCTAAAATGTAAGTTTTCAACCAAAAAAGTTTATTTTCAACCAAAAAGTTAAAACATCTATAAAATTGTTAACTTTTGTGACCTAAAAGATGAATTTTCTACAAAATATTTGAATTTTTAAACAAAAATATTAATTTTTAACAAAAAAGTTAATTTTCTACCAAATAGTTGAAGTTTCAACCAAAAAGCCGAATTTTCTACACAAAAGTTAATTTTCAAAAAAGTGGTTCAACAGTCAAACAAAACAGATTAGGCTTTAACTAAACAGTTGATATTTAACAAAAAAAGGTTAAAATTCTACCAAAAGAGATGCATTTTCAATCCAAAAGGACGAATTTGTCACGAACAAACAGAAAATAAAAACATAAATTTTCAACCAAATAGTTGAAATTTGTATCCAAAACACAAATTTTTAACCAAAAAGAATACTTTTCAACCAAGAAGACGAATTTTTAAAGTTGTACATAATTTTGCAACCAAATATTTGAATTTTCAAGTTAAAATGATTAAATTTTAACAAAATGGTTGACCCTCAATTAAAAAAGATGACAATTCTAATAAAATCGATGAATTTTCAAGCAACAAAAAAAAAATTTATTACAAAACATATAAAGTATGAATTTTTAACCCAATATTTGAATTTTCTACTCAAAAACATGAATTTTCAACCAAAAAGATAAATTTTCAACAAAAAATACGATTTTTCAATAATAAAGTTAATTTTGAATTAAAAGTTTTAATTTGTAACTAAAAATATGAATCTTTAACCAACAATTTAATAATAGATTTTTAAACTACAAATAAACAATTTTTTACCAGAAAACATGACTTTTCTACCAAAGATGAATCTAGTTCCAGGGATCAAAGCGCAGAAGGCGCTCAAAAAAGTAGAAAAATGTGGGAAAGTTTAAACATTTATTTTTACATGCAAAAAAGGAGAAAGAATATTTTTATAAGAGATGCAATATTTTTAAATAATACTATTTACAGCGATATAAAAAAGAAAATATTTCTAAAATCCTTGCTTTAATCTAGAATCTTTTCTGTTTTAAAAATACGTCCATTAATAATTAAATCCTTATACTTATAAGTATAAGATTTATCTGTCATCCTTACTATAATTAATACTTTGACCTTCTATAGTTATATATGTGTTGCACCATATTAAAATAATGTATTACAATTTTTTTAAGTGTAAGCGCAGAGGAATAGGGAAATGACTGTGGACCCTGCAAGAGAGAAAATAGGGGCAGTTTCGTTTAATCACGGTTTACGTACTTACTATTCGCTACCCAAAATCCCCTCACGGCCAGCGAAGTACTTTTACTTACTAAGGATTATAATATGAAACAAAAGTTTTGTTAAATTATTCAGTTTATAATTTATAAATATTAGAACCGAAAGCTATGATTTTTCTCCATTTCAACGATCTGTTGCTTGCCTTAATAAGTTGAAAACTAGTATAAAAATACCGATGGAAATTGCTGTCTTAATTTTATGAATACTGTTTGAAAATGTCATTTTGTTTATTTCAGACAAGCAGAAAAATATAAAATAATCAGTCCTTATATGACGTAAAAAATATTTCACACAAAGGTAAAATTCTAGTATCGGTAAAAAAACAGTGTCTGAATTTTCCTACATTTATTTATAAATGAAGAAATAAATTTTGAACAGTGCCTTTATTTTATTATTTTATTCCTCATTAACTAGAAAGGACCCCCTCTGGTATGGGTAGTAGGCGGCGACAGTCTGAGGTCCCTCAACTGCGTGAGGGGAAGTTGGGTACTGGGAGGCGGTCAAATGGGCATCGCCCAAGAATAGAAATAAGGAAAAAAAGACGGAACAAATAGGAGGAGAGGTTTGGATGAAATGTTGACAGGATCAGAAATTGATATGCCTTCGATAAGACATGCGGTTATATTTTGGAATGATGCCAAAGCGAACTAGACACTTCGAACTTTTTTGGCGTGCGACGCGACGATTCGAAAAAAACTTGAAAGGAGGAAGCCGCGTAGATTCGACGGCAGTATAAAATTATTACAAGCCGCCAAAGTTCGTATAGTGGCGAGCCTTTGGGGATTTGGTAGCACGCGTTGGCGCCCCTTGAATATTTATGTGATGTCAGTAAATCTCATGAGCAGCTAAGTGTGTATCCGGGTGAGCTTATGTCTACATACATCCTTTTACTTTTTCCCTTTTCTTCACCCTTTCAAATATGCAAGCACTGAGCTCTGGCGCAAAGGTATCCGACGTTTTCCCGATAATTGACCTTTCTTTAATCAAAACAACCTGTCGGCAAATTTTTTACAACCATGCATAAAAATACTAATCAAGTTTTATATAGTTTTTTTGTACAGGTTTCTATATGGTTTTTTTGTATAGGTCTCTACCTGATCTTTTATTTAGATCTCTATATGGTTTTTTACATAGATCTCTATACGAAACCGATTTTTATGCCTGGTTGCAAAACGATTGTACTCTATCTTTTTAGTGACAGGGATGACAGAGGTCCAGTAGTTCAAATTTATAGGTAAGTTTATAGGAATTCAATTGATTATAACATACATTTTATATCATTTGGGTATATCGTGATTATTAAATAAAAATGCTCTCTAACAGTAGCGCCTCGACAGTAAATCCCCGAGATATTATTTATCTGAAGTTGGATGAAAACGTTGCGAACAATTGAAAAGCATAATTATCCGCCGGCAGGTAATTTTTATTACGAGACGGATAAAAATTATTCGTTGTCGGATAATTGTAGTTTTCCATTATTTACAGCTTTTTTATTCAGCTTCAGAAAAATAATATCTCACGAATTTACTGTATTTTCTTTAGCAACTTTTCTAGTAATTTTCGTGTTCAAACATTTTTTTTAGCTAGCCTTAAAAAATATTTTAGACACTTCAGTACTTTTTAGAGATAAAATAAATCAGAAAATAGTCCAGAAGATCAAAGATTAAAAAATAGATCAAGAAAATAATTGAAAAATGTGCAAGTTTCAATTTAAACCTACTTTTTTTTGTTTAGAGGCCTAGGCGTTCAAATTTGGTTCTAATATATTTTTATCAGTTTTACAGAAAAACCAAGCTATATGACAACGAACACCACATTAATTAGACTTTATTAGAGGGTCCTAATATATGTTACTTTTTTGCATATTCTTTTTGTTTTCCAAACTTTCGTTTCTATAACCATAACTAATATAATTTTCTCTGATAGGCCGTTTCCCCTTTCCCCCTTTTTCTTGTATTTTCCTCTAAAATGCGAACTTAATAGAACCAGTAAAAAAATCCAAATATTTATTTTTTTAAATTCATATACTTTGAAAAGTCTACTGCTCTACTTTGGTTGAGAATTTATCTGTTTGATTTAATATTTTATTATTTGGTTGAAAATTCAATTATTATCGTAAAAAATTCAACTTTTTGCAGACATCTCATTTTTAGGCCTGAAAATTCAATAATTGGGTTAAACTTTTTTTACTTTCTTGGCAGAAAAATCTTTTTTTTTCAAAAATCCACTAATTCGTTAAAAGTTTATCTTTTTCGGATGAATTGAAATGTTTTTATTTTTTACAGGAAAAATATTGTTGGTTAAACTATGAATTTTACGTTTTTTTGTTGAACATTATTCTATTCTTTACAAGTTGAAATACTTTGTTAAAATTTGGTTTTAAAATAAAAAAATTTGTAATTCAGCTGTTTTGTAGACAATACATACTTTTGGCTTGAAAAGGAACTTTTTTTATTAAAAATTCAATACTGTTTTGTAAAAGATTCGTATTGAAAATTAAGTTTTTTTCGTCGAAAAATCATATTTTCTGTCTGAGAATTCACATATTTTAAGCAAATTTGATTTTTGTTGAAAATTCAACAATTTGGTTGAATTTTTTTAAGTCTTAACTAAAAAACTCTTTCTGGTTGAAAAATCAACTATTTTGTTAATTATTATACTTTTCTGGAAGAATTGAACAATTTTTCATAGAAAATGAATATATTTTTCTTCTGAAGAATTGTATTGTTCGGTTAAAAATGTAATTATTTTGTTGAAACTTCAAAAACTTTGTTAAAAAATAATCCTTTTTTTAATGAAAAATTCAACTATTTTCTTAGGAAATTAAATTGTTTGTTTGAAAATGAACTTTTTTCTGAAAATTTCGTATTGAAAATTAAAATATTTGGTTGAGTTATTTTTTCTTTCTCGATTAAAAAGTTTTTTTAGACGAAAATTCAACTAATTTGTTAAAAAATGTTATGTATAAAATTGATCTTTGGCTTTAAAATACAACAAGTTGGTTAACATTTTTTTCTTTCTTGATTAAAAAAGATATTTTTTGTCGAGAATTCATCTATTTTATGATAAATCGTCCTTTGGTAGAAATTTAAACTGTTTTTGTTAAAAATGCAAATGCTCGGTTGAAAATAAATCTGGTTTGTTTAAAGATTCCAATTTTTTACTGATAAATCGTCTTTTCTATAAATTTAATTGTTCTGACTTTTGAATTAAAATACTTTTTGTTTAAATTCAGAAAATATAAATTTTGAAGATACATCCATCACATCAGTTGGGAATAAATCGTCTTTTTGGTTACACGTTCACCTATTCTTTTTTAAATCGTCTTTTTGGTTTGAAAATTCATCTCCATTGGGAGAAATTTCATCTTTTTTGGATACATTTTGAATTATTAGGGCCTGGGATAATTTCTGGAGAGATTTATCGGCGAATTGTATTG
>JAWWLR010000166.1:26505492-26516452 GCA_035041075.1 Acraspis erinacei | reverse complement strand
AAAAAAGGTGCGGAAGCAGTACCGTATGTTAAGGTGTTTAATTTAAACATCTTGATCGGTTAATTGGGATTCTCGCGCCACACAATTTTTGGATAGAAAGAATCTTCGTCAACTTTCGAGCCAAGGGAAACGTACAAAAACGAGTATGAATGGGTAAAAGGTCGTCCTCTATGGTTGAACCGACCATTAGTGCATTGTTCAACGAAATCCCGGATAAACTTTTGGCAGGGCCTTCAAAGATAACTCTGATTTTATTTGTACGGCTGCCTTCTCGAATGATTGCGTGATGCGGGAAGAAGAAACCGCGATAATTATTTTATTCATTATTAACTACTCACATGTGACCTAAATCTCTGTATTCCTTGATAAATCCCTGAGTATTGTTATTTAAGGACGGGATTTTTATCAAATTTATTTTCAAGTGCATGGAATCGTCGATTAGCTACTTTATATGACTCAATGATGTCATCTTTCTTCTCATTGAAAGGGGAGCCTCACAACGCAACGTCCGCTGACATTTCTTGTTCTGTTAACAACCAAATGATCTCCACACGCTTTCTCCTCCTTGGAAAGATGTTTTATAACAGGAACTTGCTCAATTACCCAAAATTTTGCAAGCTCACCGAAATCAGACTTATTTATGACTTGGTTAAAATGGCAAGCGAGTGGACTTTGAATGAAATTCTGTGGCTTTAGAGGACCTGCTACAATCCAACCTCATTTGGTTTTTGCAAGGCCGTGTCGTAGCCCTTAATTTCAATTCGTCCTACACAAAGAAATTTATAAAAAAGTCTAACTCCAATAAGAGCATCAACTTCTGCAGGTTTCTGAAAGTCCGTGTCAGCTAATTTAATATTATTTGGAATTTGAAGCGATTCAAGATTGATAGGCACTGTCTACGAGTGCCGCGTGTAAGACACAGTTGTGCCGTTTACGATATTTTTTACAGGGACCACTGTGACATTCAGATACACGGTGACTCGGATTAAAACAATTCTTACATAAATGGTTTTTTTTACTGCTTCCCACCGATAATTTACCGCAAGTTTCAGGAATTTTTCACAGGCGTAAATAGCGTGCTCTGATTGGCAGTAATAGCAACTTAACCTGGATTGTGATATATGATGCGCATGCTGGGAAATTCTTCCTTGCTTACTATGCTTCGTTTCGAATTTATTATTAGAACCATGTTTGCTTTCGGATTTTGACTCTACATTGTTTTCTAATTTCGGCTGATACGACCTTATTCCTTCAAACTGTGAGCGGCGTTGTAAAAAAACTGATCAAATCTTTCATAGTGGGTACCGTTGATTCTCTGCAATTATCTTTTTGTTTTCATATCTGTCCTTTAAAAGGTTCCAGGCTACCTGATAATTATCCGCGGACGTTTCTAGAGACGCGATTATTTCAGCCGCATCGCCTATCAAACAACTTTTTTAAATGACACAGTTTCTCGATATTTTGAATATTATTGCGAGTATACACGAGTGCTTTAAATGTATGTGAGAAACTTAACCAAGTTTCGTAAGGACCACTAAATTTTGGTAAATTGAGATAGCGTAGTTTTTGAGTGCCCACGAATTCTGCTTCATTTTTTACAGCACATAAACATGAATGTGGATCGCCTGCCTGGCCACTTATGCTTGGACGCACATTAGAAGTAATACTCATGCCTCAAGTAAATATCATTTGTGTATTTGTTTTAATCAATTTTTTTATTTTTGCGGAAATTGTGAAATATTGTCTATCAAAGTTATTGCGTTCATTTTCATGTATATTTTTAACTTCCGTATCGTCGGTGCTAGCATCTAACTGAGATTGAATCTTTTCAAACTCGGGCTAGAGGTCCTGATATTTTTTCAAACGTTCTTCTAAATCCTGTGTCTCTAAGTCAGTTTTATCATCGACAGATGATAGAAATGTTTCTAAATTTGTCAGAAACCGCTTACTATTCCCGCGTTTAGTTTTTAGTTCCTTAATTTGAGCGTCGACGATTGTGACTTGATTTAAGCACCGCTCACCACAGGTAACAGATCAAGAAATATAAGATGCGAGCCGACAGAAAATGTGAGGAATTGGTGGTACCAAACAATTACTTACTACTTGATGGGCTGAACTGGATCCCTTGTAATTTCGGCGATTATAATGTGCTTTTCAGTGGATTGGCGTTGAAGGCAGCTTTCTAGAAGTTCTGTATTGCTTTGATGAATTCTCCTTCAGAATTGTAACAATCGGAATTGAAATTTAATAAAAGAACAGCAGCGTTTATTCTATCACAAATAGAGAAGGATAATAGTCGTTTCGGTAGTTAGTGTTCAATTGATATGTTCGCAAAACAAGAGGTCAGTTGGTGATGAAAATTTCAGCTACGTAAGTGGGGAGATATAGAGTATGGGGGTAGTCTTTGAATTTGATTGGTTAAGTGGGCGTAGCTTTGAGTACTGGTTTGTCACGTAGACCTGGACACATCTTCATGGAATGAGGAAGTAGAAAATTAGTAGAGAATCATATAGACCCTATGAGTTTTACAAATTTATAACGAAGGTCTGGGTAAACGATGGTACAATAAATTTCAGAATTTTAGCTAGACAGATAATTAAATACTGCGTAAAACTTAAGCTATCTTACGGATGAGCCAAGAGTTGACAAGAGCCCTAAAGTTGACAGTATTTTTAAAAAATGTATTGAAAGTACCAAATGCCAGAAGAGTTAACTGACTCTTTTTAAGTCTTTTTAAGATAAATGATTTTGCTCTTTAGACTATTATTCTATCTTGTTTAGTTAAAAAAACGTAGATCTTTGTGTGTCGGAGAAAAAATATTAATGTAGAAAAACAAATAGGAGTAAAGAAATAAAAAGTTAAATACCTGCATTAGTTTAAAAAATAGTACATTTTAAAGGAATAGGACGAAAAATGTCTATATTAATTTATCTCATTAGCTTTAAGAGATAAAATAATAAAAAAAAATTATCAAGATGGAATTTCCATAAAACTAAACTTACGGCGGATTTATAAAGAAATCTAAAACTTCCAATTTTTTATCAATCCGATAAATAGCGTGTTGTTTCATTTCCCTTGAAATGAATCAGTGGGGATTTTCCGTATTTGATAATTATAGCATGACGAGCTCAACATATAAAAAGAAATATCTTAATGGGCATTGAATGCCATTTAAAACGATTGGCAAAATTTAAATCCAATTGCTGCAATCATGACATTTAATCACAGCTATAAGTTTCTTGTGTAATTTCCCTACTAAATCATTCGCTTGCGGATGATACTTTGTCGTACGGATGCTACTAGTACCTAACAACCTACATAATTCCGCAAAGAGGGCTGATGCGAATTGAAGTCCTTGATCCATCGTAATTCGCGAAGAAACTCCGAAACGACCAATCCACGTTGAAAGCAAAGCAGTCGCAACAATAGTAGCTTCCATAACATCAATCGGAATGACTTCAAGACAGCGAGTAAAGCGGTCGATGCACGTGAAACAATATCTAGAATCTTGGCAATAACTCATGGTAATAATATCTATGTGAATGTTTTCGAATCTATTGGCTAATTCCTCGAATTGTTGAACAGGAGATAAAACATGTCGCCTATAATTCGCTAGCACGAAGTATAGGCGTGCATCCATTCTTTGCAATCTTTATTAATTGCAGGCCAAACGAAACTCGAAGTGACAAGCTGCTGAGTAGCGCGCATGCCAGGATGTGGCAGACTGTGTAATGAATTAAATAAAGAGCGACGTAAAGATACAGGCACAAGAAGACCGTACGACACCGTTTGCCATATCGCAGTATATATGCACGTCCTGGTCTGGAAAGTACATTTTTCGCAACTTTAGTGCTCATTGACCAGAAGAAAGTAACTCACGTAATTCCGCATCGTCTTTTTGGGCAGAAGCAAGAGAGTCGTGATCTATTAACAACGCGATTGCTTCGACGCGACATAATGCATCGGCTACACAATTTTCAGCTTCTTGGATGTGCCTAATATCTGTAGTGATTTGAGAAATGTAGTCGAACTGTTCCAATTGGCGTGGAGAACATTCATCTAAATCGTGAAAATTATAAAATTTTGAGCCTCTACCATATGACGGAAAAGTTAAAAAGCCCTGTAGATAGCGTAAATTTTGCGATAGTACGCACTATATTGGCGTTGGGTTGACGTCAGAGATTTTGTGTGGAAAGCTAGGGGTTGACATGCATTATCCACGCGTTGCTGCAGTACGCCGCCTATTGCGAAATCCGAGCGTCTACGATTATGCTAATAGGCGCACCTGGAACGGGATGCGCGAGAAAACTTGTGTTCGCAAGAGCATTTTTCCAGTTAACAAAAGATTCGCGAGCTTCTTCGGTCCAACTGACAGGTTCTTTGACCTTTTCCGAACCGACCGACAGTTCTTTTTAAGGGTGTAGGATATCAGCATCGTGAGGTAGAAATTCGTGTGTGAGATGTGCTCGAAAACGTTGAGGCGTTCACATTGGGCGTGCGAGCGCTGAAGGTAGCGTCGTGACAGGTATAACTGATGTCTGTAACAAGACGAATTTCTAACCATAATAGTTGAATGTTCAACCAAAAAAAGGTTATTTTTGAACCAGTTGTAGTTTTGACCAACAGACGAATTTTGTACAAATAGTTCAATTTTGTAAACCTACAAAAATAAATCTTCAACAAAAAAGTTCAATTTTCAATGAAATAATCACAGTTCCAATCAAAGAGATGAATTTTCAACTAATATTATGAATCTTCTACCAAAAAAAATTTAACGATCCAGTTTAACTTTTACCAAATAATGAAATGAATATAAATATTTTAAATTTAAGGGATGAGAAGGGGGAAAGCATATACATTAGCCTTGACACTATTTCAATCTTTACAACAGTTAGAGATTAAAACTTTTATAGCCTTTTAGTTTATTTTAGTTTAAGTGGTGGTCGTAAATGTTACTAATATAGAATTCATGACAAAGTTGAGCCATAATCGTAATGACATTCGTAGCTTCTTTAGTCAGTGGGCGAAATCGATTGGTAAATATTGCAGGCCTCGGACTCATTTCAGAGATCCAAAATAGTGTACATAGTGTCACAAATTTGAAAATTAGTGTCAAAATTAGTGTGAAAATAGTGCCATAAAATTGTGAACGTAATCTATTTATTTATAGTCCGAATCTAAAAGTGTATAGTCTGAAATAAAAAAAACGTGCGGAATGGAAAATTAATTAATTTTTAAGCATGATCTTCAGTTATACAAACTAATGTTTTAAAAGTAATAAAAATAAACTTCAATATTTATTTGAAATGATATTCTTTAGTGTATGACTTATCGAAATTCCTATTTATTTCTCACATGCTCTCTCTTTTATTAAATTAAAAGAACCTAATAAGAAATTCTAACTATGTATTCATATTTTTTGGTTCAAAATTTAATTATTTATTTAAAATTCTATAAATTGCTTAAGAATTTATCCCTTTGGGTAGAAAATTTAGCGATTTGATTGCAATATTTTATCTTTCTTGACTAACAATTTTTTAAATTAAAAATGCAATTTTTTCTTTATTTATTTTTTTTATTTTATTTTTATTATTATTTTTATATTATATTTATATTTAATATTTAATATTTATATTTAATTATTATTTATTTTATTTTTATTTATATTTATATATCTTTATTTATTTCTAAATTTATTTTCTTTAATATTCGGCTTCATGATTTAAAAAATCATATCTGTCTGTAGTAATTTCCCTTTTTTTATTAAAAATGCAACTCTGTCGTTACAATATCATCTGTTTTGTTTAAAAATTAAATTGTTTTTAGAAAAATCAACTGTTTTGTAGGAAATTCGTAATTTTAGCTCGAAAATTTAATAATTTGGTAAGAAATGTGACAATTTGATTACAAATTTATGTATTTCGTTCAAAATTCGTCTTTTTTTGGTAAAATATAAGTTATTTTGGTACAAAATTAAACTATTTACTTGAAAAATAATATGTTTTAGTGGAGGATCAAAGTGCTTTTCGTTAAAAATTCTTTTTTGTTGGTGATTTTAAATTAAAATCTACTTTGTTTAAAGATATGAACTATTACATTTTTTGGTGAAAATTTATCTTTTTAGGTAGAAAATTCAACTCCTTGTGAAAGTTGAACTAATTTCTTTAAAGTGATTTTTCGTTGTTAAAGATTCACGATTTTAGTCAAAAATTCCTTGTTTATTTACTAAAAATTAATTCTATTAAAATCAAATTGAATTATTCCCCTTATCGTTAAAAATAGATCTTTTTTAGTTAACAAAATTCAACTGTATTTACTATGAAACAAGAGTTTCTATCTATTTAGTTCAAAATTGAGGTAATTTGTTCAAAATTGAAAATTCAACTTTTTCGTTGAAGATGTAAATACTCTGATAAAAATTCGTCTTTTTGAGTTAAATTCAACTATTTTGTTCAAAATTCATAATTTCGGGTTGAAAATGCAATTTTATTGTAGAATATTTTATAAAGAATTTCATTAATGTTACCTGGTGAAGAACCTTAACATCAAAAATAAAAAACAATGTTTTGTAGAAAAATTTATCTTTTTGGATTAAAAATTCAATATTTTCCTTGAAAAATCACCTATTTTGTTCCAAATTCGTCCTATTTGGATCCATTCAAATGTTTTTTATTTCAAATTAAAATCTTTTCTTTTTAGATTAAATTGTCAAGTATTACATTTTTTGTTAAAAATTTATCTTTTTTCATTGAAAATTCGACTGCAGTCGACTACATGGTAAATGTGGGTAGAGGAGGGAGTAAATAAATTGTGACATTAGCGGCAAATCCTGGAAAAATAATGTCCTTAGTCTCAAAATAGTGTCGTCACTTAAACAAAGTGTCAAATAGTGTGAACTTTCGACTGATTTAGAAAGTAATCTAAAAGTTCTAATTTTATTAGCAATCCGATAAAATACGTTGATTTACATGGATATTTAATTTATGAAACATTTGCTTGTCAACTATTTTTGAAAAAATGTACCTTACACATTCTTGGTGGAAAATAGGTACTGTCATGCCTGTTCTTCGATGGTTGATGTAAAATTCACATAGTATGTAAATTATTAATTTTTATCATGGATTTTCGTAATAACTTTCGAATAGTTAATCAATAAATACTCGGCAACATCAACATATTAAAAAATATTGCTGAATGATTTGTTCGAAATCTCTAAAAATCTACATTTTTGAAATCCTGAAAAAAATTGACAATTTCGCTTTAAAATCTTTTATATTCTTTTTCAAATTTTGGAAAATCATATAAAATATTTTTTGATCTTTTTTAACCTTCTCGTAGAATTCATTTTTCTAAATAAAAAATCTTATGCAATTTCCACATGAATCTTGAAACTTTTTGATTTTCTGGAAACCTTTTAAGATCCTTCACAAACTCTTCCAAATTTTGGTTTGTGAAATTTTCAAAAGTCCACATTATGTATTACCAAACAAAAATAAAAAAAAGTTTAGTCGGTAAAAATTATATAAAGGAGAGAGGGGCGGGGTGGTGGGGTACTACATTAGATGAAAACCAAATAAAGATTTAGTATTATATTTTGAGGATTCTGGGTACAAAATTAATGTGCTATAACACTAAGGAAGTCGCAAGACGTTCAATAAGCGCCAATGTATCGCAGTCGTTCGAAGCCATGAACCTTTTGGTCTATCGATATTGCCCTAGTTGAACGAACCTACTTCAAAAGTATAGAGTGACTTCTACGAGTTTCGAAACATGAGAAACATTCTTTCGTCCTTATATCCGAACAAAGCAGAAAAAAGAAAGACCAGAGAAAAACTCTAAGGGAAACCTTAAAGGAACATTTCAAACCCTATTGCACCATTCGAAAGAAAAAAATATCTGCAAAATAATAAATATTCATAGGCGGTTGAAACTTAAAGGGAAAATTTGAAATTTGACTATCATACTTATAAGTTCTGTTACATAATTCAAAGAAAGATTTAAAACTTCGTAAGACCAACAAATAATGTTTTAGAAAACGTTGAACTTTACAAAATACATAAATTGTGAAAAAAAATTGAATTTTCCACTAAGAAAGATCAATTTTTAACCAAATAGTTTAATTTTCAAGCGATATATACATATTTTTAATTAAAATAATTAATTAAAAATAAACGATTTTTCAAAGCAATAAATAAAAGTCAAAAATGAGAATTAAATAAAGAAGTTCAACTTGCAACCAAATGTTCAACCAAAAATATGATTTTTCAATCATAATAGATTTTAATATTAAACCAAATACAGTTACATTCAACGAAAAGAGGCGATTTTTCAACAAAACAGTTTCATCCTTAAACTAAACAGAATAACTTTTTATCAAGAAGATTAATTTCTACCAGAAAAAGATGCATTTTCAACTAACAAAATTTAATCCTTCAAACAATAATGGAATAGTTCAATTTTTAGTTTAAAATATTAATTTTCAACTAAAAAAAAACAACATATTTTTGGCGAAGAATATAATTCTTAATATTCCAATAACTAAAAAAGATATTTATTTAAAATTAAAAACAATTGAATGTAAAAAAGGTACCAACTTTCAACCAAATAGTTGAATTTTTAACCGGAATAGGAATAGTTTAATTTGTAATTTAAAAAAATTATTATTAAAAAAAAGTTACATACTCAAATATAACAGATCATTTTCGGACAAAAAGTTTCATCTTGAAACAAAGTAGGAGATATTTCAATCAAAAGAAATCAACTTTTTGAAACCGGAAAGATGAAATTTCCAAGAAAGGGTTGAATTTTCAACCAATTAAGGTTTTTCAGGCAAAGAGAAAAAAATTAAACAACATTTTTTTGAATTTTTGAGACAAAAAGAGTGAATTTCCTTTAAGAAAACCATTTTGTTTGTTTCGAAAAGCGTTTCAATTGAGTTGCTATGGAAATGATTCAGTTTAACTGTGGATTGAGTTACAAAGTGCTGGCTGACTGATACGGAACTGTTCCACTTGTTTTATACCCACATACATTTAAGACTACACAATCTTTCCTCTATATTCATCTTTTTTAGAGAATTCTTCTTTTTCATCCATGTTTTCAAGAAATTTCAAGAAATTAAATTGTTGATTATTTTGTTGACTATGCAACTATTTTATTACAAACTTATCTTATTTTATCAAAAATTCAACTACTTGGTTGAACTACATTGTTAATAGCTTATGTTTGTTATTGAAGACTCATCTCTTTGATTGAATATTTAACTGCGGTATTTTTAGAATTTTATTCTTTTCGCTTAAAAAATGAAGGTCTGCATTGAAGGTTGAACTCTTTTATTTAAAATTAATTTTGTTGTAAGATTCATCATTTTAGTTAAAAATTCGTCACTTTGCTTGAAAATTGAACTATTTTGTTGAACATTGCTTTTTTTAGAATTAACTTTTTATTTAAAAATTTAACGATTTCATTTTTTGCGAGCAATTGATATTTTAAATTAAAAATTAATCTTTTCTATTTGAAAATTCCACTATTCCGTTGAAAATTCGTCTTTTTAGTAGAAAATTCATATTTTTGTTAAAAAATGTTCATCCTTTTTGATTAAGAACGCAACTGTTGTTGCGTTTTCAATATTCATATTTTTGGCTGCAAATTCAACTATTTGAATAGAAAGTAAAACTTTTGATACACAATTAAAGTTCTTGTTAAAAAATGATGTTTTCTTATTGAAAATTCAACTGTTTTGAAGAAAATTAATCCTAATTCAACAATTTTGTTCAAAGACCTTTTTGGTGGAAAATTCATCTTTTTCGTTGGAAATTTAATTATTCATTTGAGAATTCAACTTTTTTCATCGAAAATTCAATTGCTTATTAGAAAGTTAAACTAATTTGTTAGAACTTATTTTGTTTCATATTTACCTCTGGTTGAAAATGTACCTTTTTTGTTGAAAATTCGTCTTTGTGAAGTTAAAACTTAATTTCTGTACCTGAAAATTTAACTCTACATTTTGGGTTAGAAATGTATCCTTTTAAAAGTTGAAAATTAAACTATTTGGTTTAAAATTCATCTTTCTTGATTAAAAATTCGTCTATTTGGTAGAAGATTCACTTATTGTATTACACATTTATTCATTGTAAATATTCTTCAGCTTAGTGGGAAATTCTTATAATTTACAATATCGTTTTTTCAGTTTTCTGTTGGTAAAAGAATAATAATATTTTATGATAGAAAATAGATCTTTCTTGGTAGAAAATTAACCTTTTTATTGAAAATTCAACTCTCTTCTAAAAAGGCTCGCCTTTTTGTCTGAAATATTCTTCGGGTTAAAAATTCAACTATTTTAATAAAGCCATATTTTTTGGTTATAAGTTCAACTATTCAGTTAAGAATTCGTCTCTTTTACTTGAAAGTTCGTACATGTGGTTCCTAATGCAGATGTTTGGTTAAAAATTAATTTTTTTTTATTTTCATCTCTTATGGTAGAAAATCTTTGTCGGTTTCGACGAATACTTGAAATACATCGATTCAAAGAAACACTTTTTAATGGTAAACAAAATAATTTCAAGAGCCATAGAAATTTATTTTGACACAATTTTTTTTAAATTTGTGCCCATATTTACAGCATTTTTTATCTCTGAAGGGAGTCCGAGACCTGCAACCGATTTTAAGAGAACCTATGGAACGAAATTTTAATGCGCTTCCAGGGATTTCTAAATTTCTTCTGATTTCAGGGATTTCAGAGATTACAAGGGATTTCACCATATTTAAGAATTTCGACGTTATTTCATCAAAAGTGCATTTTGTACACCAGTTTTGAAAAATATATGGAACCCCTGGATTTAATGTTTAAAAAATTAAAAGACACTATTTTGCTCCTATTTTTAAAATGTATGCTATTGACACTATTTTTAACTTCTGAAGGCCCTTTTTAAGGTCTTTAATTTCTGATTCTGTTAGTAT
>JAWWLR010000166.1:26458960-26470493 GCA_035041075.1 Acraspis erinacei | reverse complement strand
AACCTAATTTCGTAAATTTCAGTTACTTAAGTATCTTAAATGTTTTGTAATTTTCCGAAAATTTCTGACAGTGTATTACACGATTGATGCTCTCTCAGTTCGTGGAATTTTACGTTTTTAGATCAGGAATTTTTGTACATCTTTTAAAAAATATTCTCACGATATAAAGCAAAATCACGCAAATAAAAAAAAACCTCTACGAAACAATATCCTGATGTCAGGATTTGCTTTTAAACGAGCGTAAAAGTGTCTGTTTTTGATTCAATGGAATTTTTGTCTCATTTTTTTGTTAATATGTCGTTTTGGCACACAACCATAAATACATTTTTTCTCTCATGAAACATGATTCTAAGCCGCCTTTAAAATCATATAGAAAAAAATCTAGTTATTTATAAGTCTATGCGACAACGTACATGCATATAGCTTATGTATAGAAGTGCATAATCCTCGAATGTGTTGACGCATAGGTATAGAAGAAGTCTCTTTCACGAAACGAAAACCTCGGTCGTTATCCTTTTTCCAGCATGTAACGTGGCTTCTAGCAAAGTAGTGGGCACCATTCCAATTTAATCATTTTACACGTAAAATACGCATTTTCAACAAAGGGACAAGTGTATGCACTTTACAATTAGAGAATTTACTTCAAAATTCCAGTTTCGATATTCCCTAAATTTTCCTAATTATTCTCTGACGCAAAATAATATTTGTTTATTAATTTATAATAAAGACTTTGCTGTCGAGAAAACCAAATTCTCAACAAACCAGACGAAGTTACAACCTAATACTTCCTTTTTCAACGAAAAAAGGTAAATATTAAACAAAAAATGCAATAAGTAATTTTTCATTACAGATATAATGCTTTCACGATGATTCATTTTAATCAAAAGAGATATTTCGGGTTCCAATCATGTACAAAAATAACGAATTTTGCCGTAGTTTTTCGTAGTTTATGCACAAGATTGGAACCCGAAATATCTCTTTTGATCAATTAAATTTTCATTTGAAAGAAGTATTTTTCAAAAACAACAAAAAAGGAATTTTCAATAAAATGTTGATTTTTAACCCAAAAAATGCTAGTTTTAAAACCAAAGAAATTAATCTTTATTTGCATTTAGAATCGAATTGTTCCAACTTTAACCAAATAGTTGAAATTCAACCCACAAAATGAATTCTCGATCAAGAAGATTAATTTTCACTTTCAAAAAGTGAATTTTCAATAAAAAAATTTGTTAACAAAATTGTTAAATTTTCAACCAAAGAAATAAATTTTCTAATAAAATTACGAATCTTCAACTCAGAAAAATTGTTAACCAAATATTTATATTTTCAACCAAAAAGATTAAGTTTTGACCAAAGATGATTAATACTGAAACAAAGAGGGATTTTCGACGAAATACATGATATTCCAACCAAATACACCAGAAACTTGTAATCCCTTTTTAGCGCCGTACTGCTTTTCTGTACTGCATCAAATTGTATTTTCATTCGGCGCGGGCGCCCGCAATATGTAGGTACGGCGCCGCCTCGTGTACCTGCTTTATACCTGCGTCGACTGTTTGTAAGTTCGTACAGAGCCGCGAGCTGTACGGTCTTACAAGTTTTTGTGTAGTTGAATTTTTAACCATAGAGAAAAAAAATGTTAACCAAAAATGGGATAGTAATATTTTCAGCGAAAAACATTAATTTAAAAAAAAAGAAAAATGTTCGAAAAATAGTTAAATTAAAAAAAAGGGTTTTAAACTTAAATGATGAATCACCAACCAAGCAAATGAATTACATTCAACTAATTACTTCATTTAAGATCGAAATAAAATATGCAAAAAAGTTGAATCCTCAACTAAAACAGATTCATTTTCAACCAAACAGTTGCATTCTTATGTCGTAGCCAACTGATATGAAACTTCTACCATATTAGACTAATTCTTTAAACCAAAAGGACGAATTTTCTACAAAATAGTTAAATATTTAATCTATAATGTGCATGTTCCATGAAGAAGATCATTTTCAATCAAATTGTTTAAATTTTTATCAAAATAGTTGAATTCTCAATACAAAAAGACCGAAAAATAACATAATAAAATTGCATATCCAAAAATAAAATTTTAAGACTCAATATGAACTCTCAACCAAAAAATTCATCCAAAATGTTGAATTTTCATCCCTAAACGACTTTTCTACCAACAAACAAAATTAAGTTTGAAACAAATAATTGAATTTTGAAACAAAATAGTTTAATTTTTAAACCTAACATACGAATTTTTCAACAAAATAGTTATATCTTCAACCAAATAATAACATTTTTCGAGGTGTCTCGTCGTCCCGAAAATCAGGATGAATAGTCTAATATTTTGCATAAGCTTGCCTTGTCTCTCCGAATTTTGCGATAAGACTAGTCCATCCTCTTTTTCAACTACCCTAATTTTTCTGATCGATAAGACACAGACAAAATTGTTTAACCATAATATGTATTACAAACGAAAGCAAAAAAAACATGAAAAAGACCAATTATAAAATCAGTACATGTCTGAGAGATATACTTATTATTAGTACATTTTCTTTTCTAAATCTAATTTCATTTAAGTTTCGCGCTTATTTCATTAACATAATTTTCATGTATTTTCATTCTCTAACTTTATAAAACTTAATTCAGATTTTGTGTGTATTTGTTAGGGTCGGGGGTCAAATGCAATCTCATGGTATCTTACATGATAAGAAGGGGGTTGACATTTTTTTAAACACGTAATTTGTGGATCAACCCTAAATTTCATCTTCAGTTTAGCGAAACTTCTCCGACACATACAGAATTTTCATGACATTCCATGTCGTTCCCTTACCATTTTTAAATTCCCAAATTTTCCCAGACTTTCTAAAAAAACAGATCGTTCCGCAACATCTCTCCAACACGAATTATTAAATCTCTCTCGTGATCATCCCAGGCGAAGAGTTTCAGAAAGTCATCATACATCACAGTCCACACAAAAACACATAAACTGAACAATAATCCCATAGTAAGTTTTATATTCTTTACTTCAAACACATCTACAAAGCAAAGGTCTCCATAAGGGCCCATTGGTATCCAAAATCATTCATTTCAGGCCATTCACTTTGCCTAAATACACTTATTGTTTCGTAAATCGCTCTCCATTTTTTTCCAGGTATGTCCAGGTCTCACTACCACACATTGGGTGCAAGTACAGAGTTATATCACAGTATACCTAGGAGTAAATTTGATCTCTAAATTAGATAAAAACGCTGCAGCACGTTTATCTGACGAAAGATAAAATTTATCTGACGAGGTAAAATTTATTTAACGAAAATATTTATTTGACATATGTGATATGTTAAACGGCTGCGTCTAGATGCACCGAAAAAATTTCCTCCATAAATTTAAACATCCTCGCGGTATTAGTTATTTAAATCATCTCATTTTATTTAAATGATTTTAACCAAAAAAACATTCACCTACACTTACAGAACACATACGCTGCACTTTGGTTAGTTTATATGTGTAGTGTTTGTTTACAATTTTTGAAGTCTTCATCAGGGTCGACAGAAACTAAAGGTTGGTTTAATAAAAGTAAACCACAATGCAGCCTATGTATTCTGTAAGTGCAGGTGAGTGATTTTTTGATAAAAATTATTTAAATAAAGTGAGGCGATTTAAAAAGTGAATACCGCCAGGGTTGATAAAATTTATTCCTGGGGTTTATTGTGATATTGCAATTTTAGCTATGTCAAATTTTTACTTTTGGTAATAGGTCATATACCTAACACCTAATTTGCTCTATCCTTTCTTCGTCTTAGATTCTGTTGCATACTGTCATATCCTCTGTTCTTTCAAATACAATAACTTTTTATTTATTTGCGTTAATTTTAAGACTCGCGGTCTTCATGCTCCTATTTGGTCTTCTCCACATTCTTTGCAAATCATTTTTCGTCTAACAGGCATTCATAGACATTTGTCCACCAATATAATAAATAGCTAAGAGGACATAACGCATCCTTGCCTAAAATCCTGCCCAACATCAAACCAATCATTCAGTTGTCCATTTACTCTCAAACTCGCTTTAATGCAAATAATGCGAGTAATTTTCAAAGAAACAAACGCAGACACCCCTAATGAGTTTCCAGTTACAGCGTTAGCTGAATGAGATATTATTTCCTGCTCCCTAAAAAAATAATGGCGAAAAAGAGGGTTCGTTTAGCGTTTTCATCACCCGGTGCGATGTCCTCGGGTTTACGAGTTAACTCGGAAAGATACCTATAAAGTATAAACTGATACCACGCCAGGTTCCTGTTGAAGATGAACAAAGACTGGAGAAAGAAGGGTCGGTGGCGTGCATGCCTCCCTAGGGTCTTTCTCGGCTCTTTCTTTTCGATCCTATCATTAAAGCAGAACTTGAGCTATGCTTTGCAAAATCTTGTTACTTATCTTAAAATCCATTTTGGAAGGTTGATATCTGCTTCTAGAAAGCAAAACTCACAGTCGGCTGTAAAGCCAATTTTCAAGTGCTGTGCTTAAATAATGAAAAAGTCATTTAAGCTCCATAGAAATGGAATTTTTAAGTCCATTTGGAACTTTTATATACCAAGCCATAAAAGATTTTATGACTTCTCTTTTTTAACTAGACGAGGTTCGCAGATGTAACCCTCTAAACCACAATCAACGAGAAATCGTTAATAGGGTGCTTCATGAGATCATTTTTTTTCTTTATTTTCTATAACCTTGAATCGTAAATTTCATTCTGAAAATTTGGATTTAAAAAGTTTACAATTTTTTATATCTACCATTTTAACTATCCCATCCTGTAAAATATAGTAATTTTTTCAGGTATCATGAAACCCTCAAGTTTTCTTCGGTATGAATAAAAAATTTAAGATGCGCCTTAACACGCCTAAAGTTGAGATTTTTTAATCAAGTTAAGATTAGGAGGTCAAATTCAGCGCTTAGGAAAATTTAAAAATTACAAATCTTTCAGAAAATGTTACTTATTTTACTGATAACAATTTCTTATCTTATCTTATATTATTGTAAAAAAATCAAGGAAATTAAAAAAAGATATATTGAAGAATTTTGAAATGTTTGAAGAGGATACCATTTTTCTCAAGATGTCTGCGAAAATTTAGTTATTTCTTATTGTGAATTAATTAATGTTAAGAGAAAATTAAAAAAATTCTAAAACATTTTAATTGAGTGCCTGAAATTTCAAAACAGAATTTATAAGATTTTAAAGCACCATTTTCAGTTTTGCAAGATTGCAACATTTATTTTTAAAAACGATTGAATTTAAGAGATAATTAGAAGTTTTAAAAAGATTTTTATAAAAATTTAAAGATATTTTTTATTTTGAAAGCTTTTGGAAGCTTTTGAGGTAATTTTCTCATTTTTACAGATTTTTCCAAAATTTTAGGAAAAATTAGAATATTTTAAAGCATTAAAACGTTTAAAAAAAAACTTTCAAAAATAATTTGATATTTGAAAACATTAAAAAAAACGTAAATCAATATGTACAACTTTTGTGATTTCTAAATAAAATTTTCAAGTATTTTAATGGTTTTGAAAGATTTCAAGATAATAATAATTTTCATCAAATTGGTAAAAAATGTTGTAATAATTTATTATGTTGAAAAAATAATTTAAAAATATTATTTAAAAATATTTTAGAAATAATAAATAATAATAATAAAGAAATCTTCGAATCATTTTAAAAGATTTAGAGGTTTTAAAAAAATGTTTAAAAATAAAAATTTGAAAACACTTTAAAAAATTGAAATCAATATGTAGATTTTTGAAGACTTCTAAATAAAATGTTGAAGCATTTTGAGGATTTTTAAAGGTTTCAAGATACTCAAAAAAAATTCTTAAGATTCATGGGAAAATTTTAAATAATATTTTATGTTGAAAAATAGTTGCAAGAGATTATTTACAAAGATTTTAAACCATTTTAAAAGATTTCCAAAATTGTCCATAAAGAATCTGGAAGACTTAAATACAATCTTTTCAATGTTTAAATATTTTAAAACATTTTAGGAACAATTTGATTGAGTTTCAAAGATATTTAGGAATTTGAGAAAATTTGAATATACTAAAATTTGATTGGAATTTGAATGATTTACGAATTTTTTTAATCCTGGAAATGAAAAAATGCTCTTAAAAATTTGCAAGCCACTTTTTTAACATAAAAATCAAATTAGCATAAAAATCTCCACCTCCAAATAAATATTTTGTCAATAGACAACCTAAGGACTAAATGTCTGAAAATTCGACTTTGCACACTGAAAATTAAAGATAAAATATTTATCTTGAAAGTTGTGAAATATGTAACGCCAGAGCATTATACCTAAATTTTAGTTTACAAGCCAGACGATATTCAATCCAGTATATCGTCTCGTATAACCTTACAACCTCGTATTTTTGATTGGCAACTGAACATCTGGTGGGTGTAGTGTACATGTGAAAGGTTCGCTTTAACGACTTTACCTATAAAAACAACATTTTTTAGAACCTAAAAAGATTGATGAAGACCCTATTATCTTGAATAAAAATTTGTTACAGAAATTCAACAAATGTTATAGAAAAATCTGAAGTATTTCTTTTTCAGTGCACAATGCTTACTAATGGCTTCAAATGGAAATAATAACAAAGACCCAGAACTCGTAAAGAAGTCAAACACCTAATATTCGACAAAATTCTTCTTTCATTACACAAGATTTCATACAAGATTGCAATTGTTAGGCAAAGTTGTCTCGTTAGCAGCAAAGCACCATCTTTTCCTTAATAAATTTTCTTTGACACGCGTGGGTGCAGCAGTCACCTATAGTGATCCGAAGGTGAGATTTGAATAATGCACGCCTTGTACTTTTTTTGAAGCTTCAAACTCTATTTTTTCAGGAAGACCGTCACAATATGCAATTTTTATGGATCTGTAAGTCTGAATTCAAAACTTTATTTACTAACCTAATAAACAGACTGACAAATAATTTTCTCAAACAATATGAGATTGAATTTTTAAAGAACCTTTAGCATGATAAATGTCTACTTTTTTATTGTTCATCTCAATATAGAGGGACATGTTTGATATGCAAGCGAACAAATCATAGTAATTTTATTTGAGATGATTCCTTTATAATTAGATAAAGGCTTTATTTCAAAAATACCAGACATAGAAGGAAAATTTAAATAGAATCATATAGAGGAAACCATCTAGCTGTTTATCCAATATTATCGAATCATTGGATATATCAACTTGGATGAATGCAGTTTAGTTCAAAATCTATGGATTGATTTTTTTGTGAACCAAGAATCAATAATCATATTCCGTGAGTTCTGAAAATGCTAAAACCATGCATAACTCATTTTGTTTTTAACAAATACATTTATCATGTTTTGTTACGAACTTTGAAAGATTCAGACTCGGAAGAAAATGGGCAAGCTTGTTCTGAAGTTTTATTGCCCAAAAGAATCTAAGGTACCGTTGGTTCTCGAAAAGAATCGGTTTATGTTGTGACTTTTATACAAATCGGAAAATTTATAACGATATTTTGATAGGTACTTGTATTCAAGTCTAATCTAACAACATGACTCGCACTACTTCATAACTTGCAAAAAACTAGTAAAAGTAGCCTCTGCTTCCCCGAAAAGTTGCAATAAGTAGTCTTAGAGTTTTGGACATGTAGCCAAAAGTGTAATACTGATTTAATTCACTTTTTTAAGTTTCTTGAAACATTTCCAATTTCAAGGCCTTTTTTAAAGTTTTATCTGAAAAAATATAAACTTTAGAAAATAGATAAAATTATAGGAGGGAAATTTACTTTATACATTTCTCTTCATTGGTTCTTTTTTATATATTAAACCCTTTTTATGGACAATATTTCACTTTTTTATTTAGCATCGGTATTCATTATTTTATGATAATCACATTATTAAAATTTCCCGTGAGGATTTATCATTCGCTCACCACGTTAATGATCCTCCACATCTACACAGAAGCTTATGCTAATGTAGAAAACGCATTTTTCCATTTTTCTGTTTAATTAAATTTAGCGACTACATTATTAGGGGAGGATTAATTTTTTTTAGTTTTTTTTTCGTGAAATCTTTATATCGCAACAATTTACAAGAAAATGAGAAGAAAAGCTCTCTTCTTCATAACGAAATTAAATATTGTCCACAAAAAGGATTTAAGATAACAACAACAAATATTGGTTGCATAAAAAAAACAAATTTTTTTCTTTAGGTTGTAGTTTATTAGGTCTATAATTTTAGAGGAAAATTAGAAGAATAATTCCTTATTTGCAAATACGCAAAACTAAAATAAATATAATAAAAAATATTTATAAAAATATATAAAGGGTTTAAGTCTTTAAGATCAAAAAAGTTGAGGTAAATAAATACTCAATACAGCTAAGAGTGACACAAAATTTAAAAGTTATACATTGATTAATGATATTTCAAATATAAAAAAATGCTCGTTTCACTCTTAATCGTAAGATTTTTTATGCAGCAAAAATTTATTTGAAGAAATATTTTGTATTGTATTTGTTAGAGTATCAACAATTTCCGATTTCCCATCTGTCCGGAAAGTATCCGATCATGTGGTGCACCAGGATGTAAACATTGAACATAAATAATAAATAAACAATAAATAATAAATACAAGTATAAAATTCATATTGTCAAAGACTCTAAAGATTGCAGAAAAACTTCAATGATTAACCATAGATTTCACAAAGATTTGACAAAAATTGCAATAATTTTTCAAATATTTCATAAAGATTTCACAAAGCTTTAACATATTTCGGATATATTTGAAAGAAATCGCAAAGACTTCTATTATTTTAATTATTTTGCAAAGATTTCTTAAGAATTCGCAAAAGTTTTACAAAGGTTTCACAAAGATGTCACTGATTTCTCAAAGATTTCAAAAATTTTACAAATATAATAGAAGTCTTTATGAAATCTTTGAGATATAAGAGATGAAATATTTTAAAAGCTTTGTGAAATTGAATAGATGTCAAATATTTGGCAAGGATTTCAGGTGGATTTTAAAGACTTCACAAAGATTTCAGTTAGATTACAAAGATTTAACAATGATGCCAATGATTTCCTAATTATTTCACAAAGATTTTAACGATTACGGATATATTTAAAAGAATTCACTAGGACTTCAATCATTTCTCAAACATTTCACGAAGATTTCCATAATTTTACAAATTTCACAGAATATTTAAAAAATATTTCGCAAAGATTTTTAAAGAATTCCTAAAGAGTTCACAAAGATTTAAATAATTTCAGAAATATTACCAGTTATTGCAAATATTTCGCAAAGTTTTCCAAAAATTTGACAAGATTGCAATGATTACCCGAAGATTTCATAACGATTTCATAAAGATTTCGGTTAGAAATAAAAGATTTCACAAATATACTTCTATTATTTCATAAAGATTTTACATGAATTTAAAAGAATAAACAAATTTTTTTTAATATTTCGCGGTTTTCAGATAAGTTTCAAAGACAGCACAAAGAGTTCAATGATGTTCCAATGATTTCAATAATTTCACAAGTATTATCAAATATGTCCAAAATATTTAAAATATGAATTAAACTGATTTTAGAAAGATTTTAATTATTTTAAAAAGATTTCAGATAGACTACAAAGGGATAAAGATTTCAATGACTTCATAAAGATATAAAAAAGATTAAAATAATTTCACTAACATTACTAAATATTTTTAATATTTCTCAAACATTTCGGATAGATTTAAAAGATTTCAGAAGGATTTCTATTATTTCACTAAGACTCTAGATAGATTTCAAAGATTTTAAAAATGATTTCTATAATTTCAAAAATACTACCAAATATGTCAAAAGTATTTCAAATATGACCTGAACTGATTTCAGAAAGATTTACATTATTTCACAAGGATTTCAGATAGATTACAAAAGGATACAGATTTTATTGACTTCCAAAGATTTAAATAATTTCACAAATGTTACTAAATATTTCAAATATTTCCCAAAGATTTCTAAAGATTTCACAAAGATTTTACAAAGGTTGCAATGATAAATCAAAGATTTTACCAAGATTTCGACTATTTCGCAAAGATTTCGTATAGATTTAAAAGATTTAAGAAAGACTTCTATTATTACACAAAAAAGATTTCCAGTTCCGAGGATCCGACGAATTTAATCCGCTGCCTCTGCATTCAGCGATACCAGCACCTTCGCAAGCTACATAAAATTGGGAATCAGCCAGAAATCGCAGGGAGCCAGGTCAATACTGTATGGGGGCTATCGAAGCTGTTTCACCAGAAATTGCTGAATAAGCTGTGATTAATGGACACGTGTTTTATCGTGTTGCAAGAACCATTAAACACTTCTCCCCAAATCAGGTTCAAAATGTCTACCGGAGAGTGGGTCACTTTCCATTGATGCGCGACCACTTTAAATCCCCTGAGCCAATCTTTAATTTCAGCTTCGCTCATAGATTCATTACCATACACTTTCCGAATCATAACTATTGTTTCGGAACATACATGGCCAAGGTTTTAGCAAAATTGAATGCATTCACTTTGTTCGGTGCGTTCCGTCATCTTGAAATGCGATGCGTACACAGTAAGTCGTTTACATTACTGTGTAAGCTGGTTGACTAAAGATTCGTAGGTCCGCTCAAAATACAGAAAGGACCTTTTATCTTCAATTTAATTTTAAAAGCTACCAAAAATAACGCGTATAAAAATATTAGCATTTTAAGCAAATCCTATTAAGATTCCGATGCAAATAACCACGGTCTCTCTTCCGTGTTATTTGCAAGCACAGTACTAAAGTGCTTATCGACGCACGATGCGGCTTTGCACGTGCTGGCAATATTTTGAAGGGCGGACCGGGGGCCTATGTAAAGGTAAAAGTAGAGGTAGAAATGGAGGGTTGCTGCTAGTGCTGGTGCCAAAAGGACTAAATTCGCGAAACTCAAGCGCGCTGAGTAGGGTTTTTAGGAGAATAGTCTCGTGAGGGGTGAAGATCTAACCGCAATAAATCAAACGCCCTCCCCAATTTCGCGATCCCCAACCTTATTCCAGCCTTACCCTTGGTTCGGTTCGACTTTTTCTTTTTTTCTCCCTTTCTTTAAAAGAAGTTAGGACGTGCCAGATCGAACCGGAAACCGACCTACGCTCGATCGATAAGACAATTGGCTCACGGGCATTGCTTGAATTCCAGGGATGTCCTGTTTCATTGAGTCTCGCCGAAGTTATGTGAAAGTCAATTAAGCCACGTGCCACGTTTCCAAAACGACTGGAATGTTCAATTTCCATCAAAAATCATCAAAAATTAATTAAGTTAAAAACCCCTTATCAAGTAGGGATTTGTACTCAAATTCAGAAAAATCCTAGAAAATTCCTGGAGTTTTCACGAATAGAGTACGGCATTTTTATTAATATTTTTAATTAAATTTTTTGTGAAAAAATATCTTCTCCTTTCGCTCCGCTGGGAATCGAACCACAGAACTTCCGATTGCCTGTCAGGTGCTTTCCCA
>JAWWLR010000166.1:26431737-26442399 GCA_035041075.1 Acraspis erinacei | reverse complement strand
GACGACCTTGCCGATGTCGAGACGGTTGGGTCGAGGAGGAGTTTTAAGATCGCCAACGGTGTATGTAGCGACGTGCGTAGGAGTTTTGTGGAGGCGAACGATAACACGATATGGCGCGTGTGAAAGGCCGCGCGCGACTGACCGGCTGGGGAGAAGCGCATGTTCGGCGCGTGCGTCGCCCGGCTTTTCCCTCTTGCCCTTCGATTCGGCGAACCCCTTCCCCAGAAACCACCCTCGTCACCACCCACTCCTCGCGAGGGGTGACAAGTGGGTGAACCCCAACCCTCCACCCACAGCGCCGATTCTTTGCAATATCCTGGTAGCCAAACTATATTTTACTTTCAATGATTCTAACTTATCTGCACGTCATTGCTGCTCTCTAGAAGGCTTCCCCTATACGGGTTGATTTTTCTTTGCTCGACAACCACGCTAACACAACTCATTAATAATGATATATTTCTATGCACCCCTTAAGGGTATATTCTAAGGCATAGTTCTAAATTAGGATGGTCCTAGAAATCAAATCTCGATTTTTGGTGATCGATCCCCCTCAATTTCTGTTTTCCGGAAAATGAAACTGCTCATTTCTTTTATTTCGTCAACTGAAATTACAATGGGATTTTAAATGTGAAAAGCAAAAAACGGAGAAAAGAAAAATTACGTGTTATGAGCTTTTTGTAAATTTAAGTTTAATGAAAGTCGTCGGTAATGTATAATAATGTGACTTCAATTTTATAACAATCTTCTAGTCACAGAAGAGTGCATCGAAAATTCATACAGTCCTTTAAATTTTAAATAATTATTTTTTCCGTGTAAGCATTTCTTAATGAATGTTCAAGGAATAGTTTCCCCTAAATAACTTTTTTTTTTTACACAACCCCGACCCCCTTTTGTTGTACCCGGAAAATGTCCAGAAAAATGTAGAAGAGCAGTTTTATGTGAAATTCATACTAAATAAATGTTTCCATTTCTATTTTATCTAGAAATATTGTTTCTAATATAAATAAAAATATCCATTATAAGTTTCTTTTACAATTGCATTACTTCAATAAAAAATTTCATTCATTTGATCGTTCAGAATTTCCAACATATAACATATCGATAAGTGACAAATTTCCAAGTATTTTTAAGCTAATTTTTATTTTTCTTAACAATTATCATTTATTTAATCCATTTTTTCACCTGTAATTCGTGAAGCTATTATTTTTCTGGATAAATGATACAGTATATAAATTTCAAGAAAAATACTTCTTGTTTGAAATATTTGGCAATTATTTAAACAGTGTTTATTTCGTTAAACAATGTATTCCCCTCTACATCGAGATTATAGAAAGCCCCGCAACATAAATTGTTGCACTATTTTTCAATTATGTGTAACTCATTCTTTTGAAACATGGATTTATCATGTTTTGTTCGCTTAAGCTTCAATCTAAGGTATTATTTTTCATTTAAAATTTCTTAAATCCAGCTTTGAAGTATTAAGCAATTAATTATTCATTAATTATTGAAAATTTTCACTTTTTATTGACTTAGAAATTTTGGCTATTACCTTTTTTCTGAATCGAAAGAGGGAATTTTATTTATTGTAACATTTCGATGAAGTTCAAGGGTGGAAAATGTTATATTTTCATTATTTTACTTACATTTTTGTAATATCAATTAAATTCTAAAGGTACACAATTGAAAATTCTTCAATGACACGTAATTTTAGAATCCTTTTAATTAAATGTATACAAAATTAATATTGATTAATTTTAAATGTTTTGAATTTAGAAAAGTTCTACGTTAAGTGCATTAATTTGTAAGTTTGCTTTCGGTTACTTTAAACTAAAAAATGTTGAGCGTTACAAGTTTAAATGTTTAAAATTTTTACTGGAACTTTTTCTTACATTTCAGCGGCCACCCCATTAAATTCACGTCAGTTGTCTTTTTTGGACATTTAAATTGTCACAACAATTCAAAAGAAAAACAGCCATCTTGAAATTAAAAAAAATAAAATTGAAATAAAAAAGTTACATAATCGGCCCTCCCCACCCCCTCCTGTTGGAGTATGTCGAATGTTTTGATGTATTTGGACGAAGCTTATATCCAGATAGTATTTTTGTAAACAAATTTATGTCCAAATATTAATGTTTTATTTTCGTCATATTTGGTTACCTTCTGCACATATGAAATAGTTCATAATTTCTAATCTGCGAAACGTAAATAACAAATTGTTATTCTGCTTCAAAACTTTAAAATATTTACCATGTTGGACGAGGATACACTGCATATAACACTCACTGAATTCTTGCATATATTTATTTTTTATTGAGATGTGATGTGCTAATTTTAATTTAACAGATATTCGATTTCCAAATTATTTTTCTTAGACATTTAATATTATAATATATTATTATTTTTTCTTAGATGAAATATTGTCCTAAACATAGGTATAAATAATAATGAAGTGTTATTGGAAGTTCAGCTAATCGTATGCTATAGTTGTAGATTCTACTTATCGAATGAATCCTTCACCCCTTTAGCCTGCTGCAGACGCAAAGTGCAAAACACTCTTTCAGGGATAGGTTTAACAGGGAGTTTAATTTTATCGAAATTCATAATGAAAGTGAACCTGGATGGATTGTAAATTTTATATCTTAGTACACTAAAATACCTTCCTTAGAGGGAGGACTGTCATTCGAAACCGAATCGATAAGAATTGTCAGAATCGCGACGTGCTCCAGATTCTGCTAAAAACGAAGAGCTTTCCTTGGCCAAACGTGTAAAATATCTTTAGTATACACATAAAAAGAATGTTGGGATACTACCCGGAAACAACAATAGTGTTCAACAAGGAAACCCCTTTTTATTTCAATTTCGTCCAGACAATTTTATAAAAACTTCGCTATGACGTTTCGTAATCGGACCTACTTCATCATCAGAGAACCTATTGATAAAACATAGGATATTACAAACTATGTTGTACAAACGAAAAATATGTGTTTAGCAGAATTGACAGAAAAAAACGAGTAGTCGTATACAATACCTTCAACACAGCAAAGAATAACAGAAAGACCAAAAAGCTTGGTGCGTAATTGTCATAAAACACCAAGTTGGCAGTTTACGTAGATAGTCGTTATAATAGACGAAAATGATAAAAAAAACTGGTCTTGGGTGCTCATAAGTCAAGAGAAACTGTCTATTAATCTGTATATATTCTAAAGTATGTTGTATAAACAAAACGAATTGTTGAACAGAATTGACAAACAAAAAGGAAGAGTCGAATGCGATACCTTCAACATAACGAAGAATAAAAGAAAGACCAAGAAGCTCATTGCGTAATTGAAGACGCGGATCAAATAACCGGGCGACCGCGTGAAACGCGTACATGTATTGTCCAAACGGTCGAAGTGAGGTCGAAATATTTTTTCATCAAATCACAAAATAAAAAATATAGTGATGTAAAGGACATTAAAAAGCGTATTTTTTGTAGAATTGAAAATTGGCCATATTTAAAGTTTGGAAAAAAAATTATTTAACGTTTTTCTTGACTCTCGAAATATCCGTACGATTATAAACTTAACTCGCGATATTTCCGAAACAAAAAAAGGAAATGATTTAAAAATTGGTTTATAACTGCTCTACATCCAAACGTAGCTAATAGAAACATTAAAAACGTTCAAATGTTTGTTTAATTAAAATTAATAATTATTAGAGCTGTGTCGAATCTGTGACTTCAAATTTTTCACATGTGAGCAAGTTTTTCAAAATTAAAATTTCGAAAAACTTCCAGCTGAGAAGTTGTACACTGGACCATGAAATAAATTTTTCCGTTTACTCGGACCAGCAGTTATTGATTAATTCAATTACATCGTATACGTATAAGCACTTGAAAAACTAATTTTTCTGAATCTACTTTTGATAATTTCTCGAATTTATTTCGTTATGGAAAAATTGACGAATACATTTACTTTATTTGTATAGAAAATGATGAAATTAAACTCCAGAAAAATTAAAATAAGAATCGAAGAACGATAACAAATAGAAACACAGAGAAAAAAAACAATTCGCCAAAGCATCTTCGTACTGCTAGAACCCGTAGCAGAGCATGCGTCGCGTGTACTCGCCTACTCGGCGTGACACTTTAAACAATCGCATCTTACAAAGTTTTACATCTTACAATATTTTTAGTCACAGATTCGACAGAGTACTAATAGTTATTAATTTTAATTAAACAAAAAACATTTGAACCTTTTTAATAACTCTCTTGGCTTCGCTTGGATGTAGAGCAGTTATGTACCAATTTTCACATCATTTCCTTTTTTTGTTTCGGAAATATCGCGAGTTAAGTTTATAATGGTACGGATATTCCGAGACTCAGGAAAAGCGGTAAATAACTTTTTTCTCCTAAACTGTTAATAGGATAAAAATGTGAATTTTACAAAAAATACGCGTGTCTGAGCAAAGTTGAAACGGAAAGTTTTTTTTCTTTATTATTACCATATACATCTTATATTTACCTTCTTCAAACATTTTTCTTTCCATTCCGGAAGAACAGAAAAAGTAAACAGTCTATTATTTGTATAATGTTGCTTTCTAATGACTTATCCCTAAACATAATACACACATATGCTAAAAAAATATTTTAGAATATACCTCTAGATATATCTATAGATGCCAAACTATATTAATTAAAACAATCAAATCTTCCATTTATATTTTGTAAGGAAAAATTAATTGAGTACTTTGAGAGGGTTGTTCCCTTATCTATCTCCAATTCTCCACTTTACTACTCACCGACAAACCCTAACTCAGAAAACTGTTATTGACGACCCTTATACGAGTCTCATTACTCTAAAGCTTGAGGCCGTTCTCATTTCGCAAGTGCTGTAGTTTAGATAGCTCTGACAATTAAATTTATTAAACGATTCATGTATGTTATTATCATGATTTCCATTTGATCATCACTTCTCGATAATTAGAAATTATAAGGTATAACGCCCGAGATTAAATTAGCTACACAGTGATGAAGAAATTATGTGCGTCATTAACGGTGTCACGTGCGCAGATACAAGAACAATTCGAGGAACACACAAAGGATGCTAAAATAAACACTCATTATCTTCTATCTTTAAAAAATTATTTTATCTCTAGTGAAACAATGTTCAATGATCCAGTGCAAAAAATGTAATATTTGCAACCAAAGTTCCCGAATAAGAACAAGATAAGTGGTAATCGGATGATTCCCATTATTTCTGTTATTATGAAATTAAAAAATTTTAACTTTTAAAACTGAACAGTTTCTCATTTGAAGTAATCACAGCTGAACTACAAATTAAACAACTCAAATTGGGCAATTTCTCAATTTAAACATTTTTAAATTGAGCTCAAAACATTGTAAATTCAAATACATAATAATGCAAACATAAAATGAAAGCTTTTAACGTACTCGAAATGAACAATTCTAAATTAAATGCCATTAAGCTGCAAAATTTAAAACGTGTAATTTTTATCAATTGAACAATTTAAACACTTTGGTAAAAAAATAAAAATCCAAGTTATCGTTTTCAATTCACATTTTTTTTAAAGTAAAAAATAATACCTGTCCCTCTTCCAATTCAGAATAACACTGAAAAAAGTTCCCTTCTTTCATATGAATGTTGAAAACACCAAAATTGCCCCCGCCCCCTTATACGCAATAAAGACATTAAAGAGAAAAAATTTTCCTCTTCCAATTCAGACAAACAATCAATAACCAACATTTCTTCTCTTCCAACTCTTAAAAACTTTTTTTTTAAATCTCCGTCTTTTGATTCGGAAAATTTTTTATTTACTCATTTCCAACTCAATAAAAATGTTAAATAAAACATTGACATCTTCTTTCAATAAAAAGAACAAAAGACGTCTTCCAATTTAAAAAAAAGTTTACAAACTTTCGATCCTTCCAAACCAATGCAAATTCGTTCTATCTTAATAAAAATGATAACAAAAAAAGGCAAATACAAAAAAAGGCAAAAACAAAACAAATTATGAAAACAAAAAATAAAATATTGAACATAAAAATTTCCACAAACTCGATAAAAATCTCAAAAATATAAAAGCTCAATAAAGCTCAATAAAAATGCTTAAAATAAATCATTTCATCACCATCAACTCAAAACAACTGTAAAAAAGGTCATCTTCCAGACCTGAAAAAAATTGAAGTTTGAAAATTGAAAAATTGTGAAGTATTGAATATTTGATTTATAACTGCTAATTTAAAATGTATAGTCAACAAATTGCTAAATACTAAAAATTATTCTTTTAATTGAATTAAAAAGTTTCAAAATAAATGAGGTAAAAATAGAATAATTGAGACTGAAATAATAGTTTAATACAAAATCAAATTAAATAAATGCGTTTATTTATGAATTTATACTTTTTAAATTACTTTAAAATTCAAAATAGTTTATAAAGTTTCAACGGAAGATAAAAATTTGTTTGAGTACTAAGGATTTCAAATTGAAACGGTTCAATTTTACTACAGTTCAGTTTTAAAAATCGTGAATTAATTTATATCTATAGCAGATCAACTTCAAAAGTTTTTTATTCAGAATGTTTGAATTCAAAAACTTTTAATTTTTAATTTGTTTAGAATTTAAAACTGCATTTTTAAATTCTTTTCATTGAAAGTGTACACTTAAAAATGAAGAAATTAAATGAAAATTTTTTAAAGTAAAAGATGTTAGAACAATGTATTATAAATTGAATGTTTTCACAATTGAGAAAGTTAACAATTGAACTTAATATTTTAAAATTTAGAAATCGAAATTATTTTATACTGCAATATATCATGTTCCATTAAAATTTTTATATTTAAAGTGACCAGATAGATTTTTCTTCTGAAAATTTGTAAAATTCCCAGTAAAAAAAATGTATATTCATTTCACGGTTTTTCCTTGTCTCCCGATCCAATATTCATTCTGGTTACACTTGTCATAAAAATGATACCCTATATTCAAAATGATGCCAAAGCCTATCATTTTCGCTTTACTCTATTTTAACCCAGATATTCATGGGTTGAATTATTGATTTATGTTGCTCCTGGCAAGCTAAATGCTTGAAAATCTTGAAAATCTCGTAAAACTATCTAGCTCATACAGAACTCGGCCAAGCCAAATCAGAAAAACTTGGCGTATTAGAGAATCTCTTTCCACCAAACTAATGATGACTAAACATTAAAATAAAGGTCGACCAAAAAAACTTTAAAATAATTACTGAATTTGCCATTCAGTAATTATAATAAATAAACAGAAACTCGAAGGAGAAATTGCAATCATAATTCCTACCACTTTATTATTCCATTATGTAATATAAAGTTAAACAGCTTTTCGTAACGATCTCTTCATGCTGAGGGTTAATCATGTTTCCCTTAATCTTAAAGTAGATTAAAACTATTTTCCTGGTAGAAGACGCTTCCTTCACTTATTTTAAAGATATTTCTCACTCCAATAGCTTAATAAAAAAATTCCGTGTTTTTTGTGTGTGAAATGTCGATTTCCTTGCTTGAATATTTGAGGGCTGTTAAAGCAACCCTTCAAGTCATTAAAAAATGTGACCTGCTAGGGGATGTTTACTATATGCATTTCCAAATAATTTTCAACCCCAAAAGTTTAATCAAGAAAATCGCCCGTGGGTTTCATTTTTTGGAAATGGCGATTGCCTTTCTTACATGTTTAAGGGAAGTTAAAACCATACTTGAAATATACTAAACAACTTTTTCTGCTGGGGGATATTTCCCACGTTTATTCTAAATTGGTTTCCGACCCTATCAATTATTAAAAACATCTTCCGTGGTTTTAATTGTATGGAATGGCCACCACACTAGTTCAATCATAAAATATCTCGTGATTTTCGTTTATTGGAAATGTCGATTTCTTTGCTTGACTGTTTAAGGGATGCTGACACAATCCCTAAAAATAATTTGACGATTTTTCCTGCTATAGTATGTTTTCTAAATTTATTTGTAATTGCTGTTTGACCCTATTATTTAAATAAAAAAATCTTCCAAAGATTGGGCTGTTAGGAATTTGTGACTTTCTTTATTGGACCTCTAACAGATGTCAAAACAAACCAGTAAATAAATGCAATAATTTTCCTTGCTAGGTGATGTTTTTCAAACCTTTAATTTCAAATTATTATCGACCCCAATACTTTAATCAAAAACTTTTCCGTGGTTTTGGTTTACTGGAAATATTGATTTACTTGCTTTAATGTTTAAATCAAATCTTCCTTCCTTGAATAAATGCAAATCATTTTCCTGCGTCAAAATGTTTCTTACATTTATGACGAATTGATTTCCGATCCCAATAGCTAAAACGAAAAAATCTCATGATTTCAATTTTTAGGAAATGTCGGTTTCCTCGCCTAATTGTTTATTGGATGTTTAATCAATCTACAAACATCATGTATACAAAAAATTGCAAATCTGTCAAGTTCATGGGTAAAAAACTTTTGTTTCAGTGGTTCTAACCTACAAAATATGCGACGTCTAGTCGAATCTAATAAACAGTTTTTGAGAAGGTTAACATTTCAATAATAAACGAATTTTTCTATTAAAATACATGTGAAGATTGGAAACTTGCCAACTGTTTGATTAAAAACTGTCCATTTTCCTGATAATTTTCTTTCGAATTATTGATCTGCGGCTTCAAAATTATTTATAAAATGTATAATTAGATATTTGGACAAAAAGCCATTTTCTGTAAATTTGTTTCTCCACACCTAATTCTCAAACTTAGATAAATCTCAAGAAGTAACTAATATAAAAAATTCGAAAAGACCTGAACAAAGTTATTAATAACCTATATATAAACTTTACACTCCGTGGTACGTGTGTTAAATATAACTGATAACGTATCATATCATTGTGCCTTCCAACCTTGTATTAATCTTTCCATTCCACAATAAAAGCAATTTTAGTTCCCTGTTTTGTACATGTTATCATAAATCTGCACTCTTCTTCCCCTTCTTCTGGCCCAAAAATATTTATGAAATACAAATATTACAGGAGAGTAAGGTTCCCACCCCAATCCATTTTACAAATATTTGATATAATTTCGAATAATGAAAGTGATGACGACTAGTATATAAGTACTAGAAACAAACTGGTATCAAATATTCATTCATTGTGCTATTTACGAACAACCAGTATTTTGAATAATGAAGATCTTTGTTGGAACTTTATTAATCGCATTGGCGGCTTTCCTAAATTCTGTTGGTAAGTGCACTCAGAACAAAATTTTTTGATCCAAAAAAAACTGTTGTCTTGGCTATACATCAAAATTTGGTTCAATTAAGTTTTGGTGGATTCAACAAAATATTTGATTGACTCAATCAAATTTTGTTGTGAAATCATCAAAATATACCATATACCAAAATATTCGTTTAAAACAACTAAAAAGTTTGTTTGGGTCAACCAAATATTTTCTTGTCCATATAATAAACATATTCTATAGCATTGAAGCAAGAACATATCGGTACTAATACGGGCGATACAATATTTTCATCATTCAAAAAATTTGTCTGTGCCAGGAAAATGTATTTAAAGAAAGAAATGAAGCTTCTTCAATCTAGTCAATTTTCTTCAGACAAGATATATTTTCTTGGATTAAGACAACACTGTATATCGTCTGTATTCGTATAGATATTTTCTTGATTAAACAATTTTTTTCCGTGTAATAATGTAATATCACATCTATTATTTTCAACATAATTTGTATGCCTTTCGTATGAAAAAATGATAACATTGTCAGAGATTTCTGTAGCGAATTTGCTAAACACAATGTGTCTAGACGAATCCAAAAAAGCCATTTTTCATTTTAAAAAATCCTGCATTGAGAAGGTTCCTTTTTCTTAATTTTACATTCTATAAACTATCAACAATATTTTATTGATCTAAGAAAATATTTCTTGTCTCAAGAAAGTGTAATAGGTTGATGAAACTTGATTTTCTCCATTTAAGTAGATTTTCTAAAGACTAGATAAATTTTCTTGGATTCTAAAAATCTTTACAGTTCATATCCGTACCGATATTTTCTTGATGAAATGTCGATTTTTTCTGCATACCGCACCCAATGATTAAATAAAAAATGGCTAAATTTATAAAGTGATAAAAACTTAATTCCTGGTCCCACTTTTAATTTGATGAAATTCCAGTGAGTAAAAAATTGCTCATCGGATTAGTAATTCCCAGACAACTTTCCGAAAATAATAAATAAAGAAGTAAATTTTAAATAAATCCCATCTTAAATTTTTAGGAAATAAAAATATGGGTGGGCCAAAAAGAAAATTTTTAAATTTCAAGAATTCACCTGATTATATCTTGATATCTTTATAAATTTTAATTATATATTCTGAATAACAAAGGAAAAGAATGTAATTCAATAGACTACATAATTCGAGTAAAACTGACAAAAATGTTTGAAATGTGCAAGTTTGTTCACTTTAAACAACCTTAAAACCCATGAAAATAGCTTTAAAAAAAGGATAAAATAACACGATTTTTGGTCAAATGTAAAATATCAGAAATTAAATTAAAGCTTTCATTGTTCTGAAAAAACGTGTATAGATATTTTCAATCATAATTCAGTGAAAAATAAATATTTTTTAGCGGGTTTGTTGCATTTAAAAAATATTATT
>JAWWLR010000166.1:26385718-26397288 GCA_035041075.1 Acraspis erinacei | reverse complement strand
TAAACTATTTGTCGCCAAACTTTCTCGTCGTGGCTATACATCTTTAGCTTAATATACGTCCATACATTTTCTCATGCAAGCTCTTTTGTTTCTATGGCTTTTTATATCTTTTCGGGATATCTTGTTGGGATATTTTGCATACCCAAAATATCCCAACAAATTTCTTTCACACTTCTTTGAGGATTCTTCCATTAATGACTTTGGCCAGTAGCGTTTTACCGCACATATTGCGCAGTAATTTCATGCTAATCGAGTTAATTTTACTCTTATCCTTTTCTTGTTATTTTTAGATTTCGCTACCGTGCATCACAGTAGCTATAAATATAGAATTATATATTGCCATTTTAGCTTTATTTATTACATTTTTAATTTTGGTAATTACTCCTACTTGCTTAACCTTCCATCTTGAAAATTGCCTCAAAACAAATTCTCTGACTTCTGCAAGATTTTTTTCAAAATCCTTGACTTTTTCCTAACTTTTCCCTGATCTCCAGGTTTACCTGAACCTTATTCCACCGTGAATTGAGCGAGTTTTTAGAAAATTGGACTCTTTCCAAATGTTTTTACTCTTTACATATATCTTTATTTATAAGGTAAATTTTTTCTTGACAGAATGCATAAAGTCTGGAAGGACAGCGGAAACCCTTCTAGAAAGTCGGCTCTGAGATCCCGTACAAATTCGAGCATCGACGAGGGTATGATAGGTTAGAAGAGGTGGAGAGATAAAAATCCCCCTGAGAAATGACTGAGTCGTAGCAAATAAAATGCTCAAATAGATGTATTTCAAAATCACAACTCTCAAATTTCTTAGAAGACAAATTCACTACTTCCATTACTTAAACATCTTATCTATCACAGTTTTAGAAAAATAAATCGGAAGTCAATATTGTAAACAACTCTATGAAATGTACCAAATGAAAACAAACTGTACCAAGCACGTATTTCTTGATTTTGCATATGGGATGTCTTACAATTATTAAAAAAAAAACAATTTCGGAGCCGTTTTTGGAAAAAATCCATTTCTAACGACAAAAAATGTAACCTACCCACTTTTTCTCGAAAACGAAGCAACATATGACAAAAGTTAAAAGAGAAAAATTGTTCCTTGGAAAAATTATAATTGGACTTCAAATCATTTTTGTTTCCTCAATAAATTACAGATAAAGGTTTTCAAAAGTTAACTTCTTGCAACACTTCGGTCTTTACACGGAATTAAAATCACTTTATACTCAGTTTTATAAATTTTTACAAAAAGATTAGTATTTTCCTAAAAAAATAAATGATCTAAGAATTTTGTTTATGAACATTTTATTTCATTTCATTATTTTTAAATCAAATTTCAGATCGAAATAATATAGGAAAAATGTGAATTGATCAAAGATTTCATTATTGTTCAATTTTAACCAATTTTAATTATTCTAATGAATTTCACTAATTGTTAATTAATTTTAATACTTAAGAGTTGATTAACTTGAAATATTCGAAGAGTAAAAATTCAAAATTGCTCTGCTTACTATTAAAATAATACTTTTAATGAATTTTATTTCATTAATAAATTGAAAACGTTTTCAAGAACTGGCTTTGTTCAACGTTTTGCTCTTAATATTGAATTCTAAGCACTTCTGTCCGTTCTTTATAAAATCAAAGATTTTATTTATGTTAGGTAATAATAGATTTCCTTTTTTTAAAAGAATTTCACTCATTTTTTATGAATTTTAATTTTTAATAGTTGATAAATTTGAAATATACGAAGACTTGAAAAATTTATATAATTAACATTACAAGTTATAATATATAAAAAAGTTTGTTGATGGAAAAGGTAACGGGGAAGTTCTGTTCCACCCTATCTTTTTGTCAGATAGAAATTTCCCAATAATTACTATTTTGAAATTTGATAACTATTTTTTTCAAATTGACCGTGAAAATGTTATTTTCGAATATTTTCAAGGCTATATTTGTGTTCAGAACCTTAGAAGACGTTAGATTAATTAAAAGAATTTGAATAGAATTAATTATGAAAGTGATTTTTAGATATTTTTCATTGATTGGCTTTCTTTGGTCGTTTTTTGTGAAAAAGCATTAGACTTTTTGGGTGTCCCCCAAATGATATTTTACGGTTGAACAAAAAAGATTTTCCAAGGGGTATCAAACAATTTACTCCCAAATGCGGAGAATATATCAAAGTAAAAAATTACTTTGTGAAAAAAATTTTTAATTTTCAAATTTTAAGTTTCCAAACATAAAATACATTTGGAAAATTGCGCTGCTATGATCTACATTGTGAACATGTAAGCAAAATGAAATATGATTTGTACCTATTTTAAGACCACGTCAAGCTGATTAGTTCGACACCGATTTCCGGAAAAATTCCAACACATGTCTCGCGCTACCTGGAAAATGGTATACGTAAACGCAACTATTCATCTATATATAGTGAATGTAGAAATATATAGGTACGAGAAAAACTCACCTCATTTCTCCTACTTCCCCTTGCTTCCCAACACTTTTCCCTGTTCCTCTACCGCTCTTTTGCAAGGAATTTTCCCTTTTTCTTGTTGTTTCGCTTGAATTCGGAATGGATTAATGGAATCCAATAAGAAAATCCAACTAATTTTCGTAGAAAGGGTTTTTAATTTTGAATTTGAAAGGCTCCTATTATATTTTTTAATTCAGAATTAATCTTTGTTGTTTCAGAATTCTAGTATTAGTTAAGGATTTAACTATATTGCCGAATTTTTTTGTAATTGAAAATTCCTTTATCGCAGTTGGAAGTTATTTTATTGGTTAAGACTGAACTATTTTGTTGAAAACTCGTTTATTTTTTGCTGAAAATTGATCGATTTTAGTTGAAACTTCAAATATTAAATTTGTCATGAAAAATTTATCATTTTTGACTAAAATTTATCGCATTTGTTGTAATAATTCATTTGATTAGTTTGAGATTTACCAATTCTGTTGAAAGATCGTTTTTTTAAATTAATCTTTTTGCCTAAAAATTTAAGTATTCTAGTTGAAGAATCATTAAATATGTTGAAAGTTTATATTTTGGTTGAAAATGTAAGTATTTTGTTCAAAATTCGATTTAAAAAAAAAACAAAAAAAATCTAAGTGAAAATTTAATTATTCCAATTAAAAATTCATTATATAAGAGTTAAAAATTAATCTTTTTAGTCGAACATTCTACTATTTTCTTCAAAACCTTTATTTTATGGTGAAAAATTAATGTTCTTGATAGAAAATTCCTTTATTTGATTGAAAATTCATCTCTTTTGGTAGAAGTTAAACTTTTTTATTAATAATGCAACGGTTTCTTTCACTATAAATTTGAATCAGTAAGAATTAAGAAATAAAAAAAAAGACTCATTCGTCAATGAAAATAACCGATTCATAGCTAGAATTCAGTCGCTGAATACAATCAAAAAGCATTTTAATGAATTCAAACGTGTAGATTTAAAAAATAATCTTTTATGCTTGAGGATTCTAGTATCTTGTTGAAATTTCGCCTATTTGTTTGAAAACTCACCACTTTTTGTGGAAATTAATTTTGATAATAGGACATCCTTTTTTGGACGAAAAATTAACTCTTGTTAAGATTCGTCGCTTTGGCTAGAAAATTCGACCTTTTGGATTGAAAATTTAACTATTTTCTTGAAAATTCATCCTTACCGCTTCAAAGTTCAACCATTTTGATTTGAGTGAAAATTCATTTTTCCAGTTTAAAAGTCAACTGTTTCCTAAAAACGTCGATTTATAACCTTGAAAGCTCAATTATTTTGTTGAAAATTTATCTCTTTGGATAGAAGAGTATTCTTTTTTATTGAAAATTTAACAACTTTATTGAAAATGCAATATATTTCAACTTGAAATTGTATGCGTTTCATATTGAGCCCAATACCTTAAGAACAGACCAATAATCACTATTTTTCATACTAAATCTACGGTGAAAATTTTTGGCTAACTTAATGTATGGAGAATCCATTTCCATTGTGAGACCATAAACTCTGCGCACCTGGCGGCTTATGTTCTGAACTAATCGACAAATAAAGAATTTTACCAAAATATTTTTTTGAACGAATGGTGTATCAAGTTATTTCAAAAATATGTTCCTTCACTTGAAACCAATGTTTAATGTACATCAATCGCTTCACTTTATTTATCAAAAGAAACCTATCTTCCAAGTGGATAAATTATTACTTAAGTAAACAAGTTACTTTATTCGACTAATGTCCTGCTCTATTAGGACAACAGTATAAATTCCCATATCTGAAAGAAGTATGGCTTTCACTTAATTGATATTGCTTTTAGTTATCTCAATATCTCTTTGATTCAAAGTTACTACAATATTGGTTTCAAGAATCGATGAATTGCTTATTTCAAATAGAAGGTTCTTTAGTTCAAAGCCTCAAAATAATTGAAATAAATAAATATTTCTTCGGATGCAAAAACGAGATTCAAGGAAAATAGGTTCTTAGATTTTAAGATCTCAATTCCTCGAATTAATTATCTCCTATTCTGAGGCCAATCAATACTTCTTTGTTTCAAAGTAATGGCACCCAATGAAATGATTTCTTAATAACAATACAAAGAAATGAAATGAAAGAAATGCATTTATTTTGATCAAAGAATTTTTTCAGTGTATGTTATTCTATTCCTATTACACTTTAGAAGACTTAAAAAAAGATCTCTTTCCTAAGCAGATTTAAAAGCATTCTTCTTGAAATATTCAAAGGAGGAATAAAAGTAGCTACTGCTCGGTGCAGTCTCAGTGTCTATTTACATAGGATACGAGTACGTTTCTAGAAAATTCAATAGAGGCAGCGAGTAATGCACTCGCTTTGGGATTTGACAACTAAATTTGCATTTGTTGCAGCTAGGACGGATTCAGGATCTGTATTTGACACAAGGTCGGGAACGTCAAATTTCATATAGTTGCACTTCGTCCTTGTCCATTCGTCAATCACAGTAACATTTGATTTTCGCATCTAAAGTCAACTCGATAAATAGTCAATCAAACCACAATCTATACCATTTGATTTCACTACATATGGGGCTTATGTGAACCAAACAGGATAATTCCATTTTTGTGTAAAAAAAAATGAGTTACGAGTGATTTTGTCATTCACAAAGAAAAAATGTAAATTCTATTAGAACTGATTTTTGGTACCAATGGAGCTGCAAAAAAGGAATTTCTCTTGCTGAAAAGATACTCAAAATTATAAATTGTTCCATAGAAATCCAAAGTTAATAAATTATAATGATCAGTCACATATAAAAAAATGAGGGTTCGATAATGTTCCGGCTAAAGTAAAAGTTGGCATCCTCTAAAACTGGGACTACAGTAGAACATTTTTTTAGTGTTCCTTTTTAGTTTATTGATATCCGATAGATGGCCAGCGAAAGGTATCGACTTTTTCAACTGCGCATGTAACGAAAAACGCGTCACTATTTAAAATTATATAATATTTTGTAAATAAACAGACAAATAAATATTACAATTTTTTTATTTTTTAAAACAGGTTAAATTTAAACATAGAAATACCTAGCTTCTTAAAATAACTTAATACAAACGTAATATTGCAAGTTTATATTAAATAATTATAAAAAGGTTCGCGGTTTTTGCACATGAGCACTCTATAATTTTAGTCTCTTAATTAATTTTGTTTTTTTGCAATATTATTCAATCGGTATAATAAAGTAAAAGGTGCATCATTAATTTGTAAAATCTAAAAAGTGAGTCGAGGAAGAAAAGGAGTTCTGTAAAAAACGTCTTTCTTAGAAATCATACTTTGATAGTCTTAAAAATTTGGTTAAGAAAAATTCATTTTGAACAATTGATCATCTTAAATTCCTTATCAACAAGAGAAGTGCCTTTTTGTTGCAGCTCCCTTGGAATCAAAATTTTAATATAACAGAAACCCCAATTTTCTCTTTATGTTGAACAATTTTAGCGACTTCATTTATTTTTCGTGTCGCCGTAGATTGAATATCAACGAACTAAAAAGGAATCCTCAAAAAGAGTTCTATTGGAGTCTCAGTTTTAGGTTTTCTCAGCTTTCTTCAGGACTCAAGGAATATGATTATTGGCCCTTGGTTTACAAAAAATTCGATCCCAACAAGATTTCGATTTAAAAATCGTACAACCATAAAAATATATCTTGAAGATTCAACTTTTTCTTTTAAAATTCTTTCTTTTTTTCGAAAATTTATCTTTTAAACTGAAAATTTAACTGTTTTGTTGTTGTTGAAAATTAATCGTTTGTAGTTAAAAATTCAACTACTGAATTTTTCATTGAGAATTTATCTTTTTAGTTCGAAATCCAACTACTTAATTGTTTGAAAATAGAACTAGTTTGATAAACATTCATTTTCTTGATTGAAGATCCAATTCTTTTGTTAAAAATTAATTTTGTGAACTGAAAATCGAACACTTCTATTATTGGTTGAACATTGATAATTTTTATTTTAAAAATCCTCCATTTGGTTGAAAACTTATGTATTTTATCTTAAATACTTGGTAAAGGTTTTGTTAAATAACTTAAGTCCAATAAGTTAGTTAAATGTGATGTAAAAATACTTAGTTGACGGATGAACTAATTCGTTTTTAAACATTATTCACAATTCTTTTTAATTCATCATTTCTAATTTAAAATAACACTTTTTTCCTAAAAATTATTTTTTTGTTGTTGAAAGTTGAACCACTTTATTAAAAATTTATTTTTTAAGTTCAAAATCCGTCTCTTTCACTGAAAATGTAAGTATTTTGTTGAAGATTTTTTTTTCAAATAAAAATTTAATTTGTTACTTGAAAATTTAACTATTCTATTATTTGTTGAAAACTGATCAATTTCATTCGAAAATTCCACGATTTTATTGTAAATTTATGTAGTTTGTTGCAAATTCGTATTTTTTTAAATAATAATTAAATTAATGTTATTGCATGAAAATTGAAATCATTGATTGAAAGCTGAACTAATTTGTTAAAAATTAATTTTATTATTAAAAGATCAATCTCTGGTAAAAATATAATAATTTTGTTAAATTTTTTTTTTCTGTGGTTGAAAATCAATTTTGCAACTTCAAATTTAAGAAAGTCTTTGATTCATTGCCGAGGATTGGATCATAGAGTTTTTCTCCTTTTCTCAAGCCACATGAAATTCGTAGGAGACATCAATCGCGATCTCGAACAGCGAATTATGAACGTTGGATATACTCGATATCTGACGGATATCCTAAGGCAAGTCAATTTTTTTTATGGATGGTAACATATCCGAGCCCCCCATATTATTTTGGGAAAAATCACTCGAAAAATGTTCTCAGTGGACAACTGAAAGTTGATCGATGTTTGCGGGTGTAGAGAATTTTTTCACGGGACAATACCCTGAATCACTTTTTTTCTCCCTTCGTTATTCGCAACCCACGGGGTTCTTTTAGTATCTCGGATATCGTCTGGAACCTCGTCCCAAAGACGCATCGCTGTGGAAACCAGTTAGGAGAAAAAAAACCCGGAAAATGAACGAGAAAATCTAAGGCAGCAATACAAAATTATATCAAGATCGTATTTCTGGGATATCAAGCATAAGGAGTTTTATTGAGAAAAGAATTAATATTATTTCAGAACTTTTTTTTTAATACAAAATCAATTTTATACGGATTGACTAATTCATATGAATGATGCAAGAAGAAATTTGAAGTATCGAAAATTTGAAAATTTGAAAAAAAGTTGTCCATGTCAATCATTTCATCTGAATGAAAACTTCAACACGGCTGAAGAGCCTATTGCTCATAGAAATTCGAGTCACGTTTCATCCGCTGATTACTACCAACATTCCATTTGCATCTGTCGCAGAGTCTTCTCCTTTGTAACCAATCTACACCGTTCAGAATTAATTTTCAATAATCTGAACTAAAGTTTTAGATAGAATTCAATAAAAGCAAACCAGTACGAAATTTGTATAGCAGAACAGTTCAATTTTTGACCGAAAAAGAAAACTTGATTAATGTAGTTGAATTTTAAACTTAAAAAGATACATTTTCAACCAAATGGTCGAATCTTCCAACCAAGACCAAAAAGATTAATTTTTAAAATAGAAGAGGTACATTTTTAACCAAACATATTAATTATCAACCAAATGAATTTTTAACAAATTAGTTCAAGTTTCAATTATGTAAATGAATTTGTTTACCAAAAAATATGACATTGACAAAATAGTTGAATGATTAATCAAATAAATTAATGTGTAACCAAATAGAAGAATGTTTAACCAAACGATTTGAATTCCGAACCAAAAATATAATAGTAGAGTTTTCAACCAAAAATATAGTAGTACACTTTTGAACTCAAAATAGTTGGATATTCTTAATGGGTTCTATTAATTCAGTTCACATCTAAGCGAACAAATGAGAATAAGGAGAAAAAGGGAAATTTCTTGAAAACAGGGAAAAAAAGAATTCTTTAAAAAAACGAAAAAGTGGGGAATGGGAAAATGAGTGTGAAGTCTAAAATATGAAAATGCCTTTCCAATTTATTAGGTTATTATTGAACTGTACCATTGTATAGCCATCTTTTGCAAACTTTATTCAAATTTATCTTCCGGAAACATAATAAATGTTATCTTAAATTCATAACGGTACTTTTTAAATTTCACAACCACGGGCCGAAACCCTTAGTTTCAGTCGGATCTCCGGCCATTCGTCGAAATGAGGAGAGAGGATGTAGGGAACGTAGTGAAAATAGGGATAAATGAGGTTAAAGGAATTAGGAAAATTTGGGGAATAAGGGGAGAGGAAGTAGAGAAAGTGAGGGGCAATGGAAGAAGGGAATTAGGGAAAGTAGGAGAAATGAGAGATAATTAGGGAGGCTAGTACGGTAGAGCTAGTACGGTAGAGCGGATGCGTAGGGTAGACTATAGAGGAAAGTACGTGTCAGCTGGGTAAGTGAGGAGAGGGGAAAGTAGAAGAGGTAGAAGTTGAGGGGAATGTTTGAACGACTGCGCCTACTTTGACGAATTTTTTCAGAATAAGCAAAGTAGACTAACTTTTCGAATGTGTTTGAAATGGTTTTAGCAAATAAACGCTTTCACGGAAAAGCGACTGACGCGGTGGCCAAACTTGCTATTACAATGCGGGAATTTTAGAATCGACTCTGCGCAGCCAGCTTGCGCAATGATAAGAAGCCCAGAAGACAACAGACGACTATTATAAATTTAATTTTTAATTTTAATCAATTAAGAAAGAAGATCATGCTTGAAAAAGTAATTCCTAAGACGTAACTATCAGAGCACAATTTTCAATTAAAATTGAATATTGAGATATAAAAACACATAAGAAAAGTGGATGTAGCAATTTTCAGCCTCCCTTTGTTCCTTCTGAACCTATAGCGATAACCTGCGCCAAGGTGAGAGTATTGACTCGTTTCAACTTCAATCTCAACTACCAATCAAATTATCGTTCAATAGTTCCGGCCGCGGTTTACTAATTCTATATTCAATCTCGACACACCAATATATATACTTCAATTAGATTTGAGAAAAGGAAATTGCAAGCTATCAGAAGACTTCACAGCTTAAAATGATCTTGAAACAGGGGAAATAGATGATTTTTCACAAATATAGGTGAATATTAGGAAAGTAATTCTTTAAAAAAAAATGATTGTAGGCAATATACTGAATTTAGTATGAAAACGAATTTTTAACCAAATATTCAAGTTCTCAACCAAATAGATGAATTTTGAATTTAAATGATGAATAATCAAACAAAAAAATTAATTTTCAACCCCTTAAAAAAAGTGGTCTACTCCGCATCTCGTTATTTAACGGAATCAAGGCTTAGCCGCTAAAGCGTTAACAAAGTATTTCAACTTTCAACCAAGTATACTTCAATGTTTAACCAAAAAGATAAATTTTCAAACAAAGATGAATTTTCAACCAAAAGTGGAATAGAAAGTTTTCAGTTAAAAATATTAATTTTGAACAAAAAAAATGATCAAGATAAGAGTAATTTTTTCAACCAAAAAGATACATTTTCAAATTAAATAATGAATTATTAACCTAAAGACTGAATTTTGATTGAATCAGATCAACCAAAAATATTATGGCTGACTTTTCAACCGAAGAGTGAATTTTAAACAAAATACATGCATTTTTAAACAGATAGTTGTTTTTTCGACTAAAAAAGATCAACATTCCAACGCAAAATGGAATAGTTTAATTTACAGTAGAAACTGTTAATGTCGGACCAAAAATTGCATAGTCAAATTTTCAGTTAAAAACATTATTATTAAACAAAAAAAGACGAATTTTCATCTCAGGAGATAAAATTTCTAATAAAATAGACTAGCCAAATAGTTGAATTTTCAAACCACAAAAATGAATTTTTAACCAAGTGGTCGAATTTACAAACAAAAATTATTAATATTTAATAAAAAAAACAATCGAATCTTCTACCATATAGTTAAATTTTAAACATTAAAAATTAATGTTAAACCAAGAAAGTTGAATTTTCAACCCAAAAAATGCCGTTTCTACGATGAAAAATCGATTAAATAGATTAATGTGATTTTTTATTTTTTTCTGTTCTTTTCATGCTTTAATAATGCTAATTAATAACTCGAAAGTACTTTTTTTTAATAAACAAAAGTCAAGCAGCTTTTTCTGAGTCAAAATCGGTATTTTTGGGTTGGGCCGTACCTTTGTTCATCTCCTGCAAAATTCAAATTTTTTCACCTAAGCCCGTACTTTTCGGGAGCCTTCACTTTTTAACAAAATAGTTTAATTTTCAACAACATAATTAAATTTTTAACGAAATGCTAGAGTTTTTAACGAAAAGAGATAAATTCTAAACCAAACATATAATTCCAGACTTTTCAAACAATTAGAATTAAGTTTCAACCCAGAATAATTGAATTTTTTGGGGTTCTATTAATTCGGTTCACATTTAAGTGAAAAAATGAGAGAAGCGAAAGCTTCTTGTAAACGGCAAAAAAGATGGATTTCTTCAAAAGCGGGCGAAATAGGAGACAGAGTGTAAAGCCTGAATTAAGTATACGAAACATTAAAAATAACAAAAATTTGGTATCATAATGTCCGATAAATTTGCATAATATTATGCTAAAACCTCAATTGAGAATAAGTCTTAATAAATCTCATTTTAAAGATTTCTCTCCACCTCCTTTATGTAAAAAAGAATCAGGTTTTCCACTTCCCACTTATAACTTTTGCTTCACGACTACAATTTTGCGAAAGACTTTACTTTTCGAATATTTTATGAACTATACTTCGGTTATTGTACCGAGGCCGGGTTGAACCTACCCTCAACGATCGTATCTTTACCTACTTTTTCATCGGAAAAAGAAAAATGCTCAACTTTCGACCAACTAACTCCCAAGTAAGTTTCTCCTTACAGCAAGTATACTTATACTTTGTTTCCAATATGATAAGAACATTAATTTCCTGGAGCTACCACTTTGGTTAATGAATATTCTTTTAATTTAAAAATTCTCCTTCACATTTTACTGCATTGAAGGGAAGAAATAATTTTTATTAAGGTGCAATTTAATTTATAATCTTGTAAAA
>JAWWLR010000166.1:26314547-26327977 GCA_035041075.1 Acraspis erinacei | reverse complement strand
CGTGCGAGGTCATCTGCGTGGAAAAATAAACTTTTTTCAAGTTTAACGACCTCTTGTTCTCAAATTAAATTTGGACTCTCTCGTACGAAGAACATTACCATAAATTTAATTTAGACAGTAGCATTAAGAAAGCTTAATTAAAAAAATATTTCTCTTAAAATATCTGCGGAGACCAATCCAAATATTTTTTTAATCAATCTAGTATTCACGACTGTCAAGTGATGATTAACGAACTAGCTTTAGTCAGAATGCCAAATTATTCCACTGTATTCAAATATAACGAATGAATCCCAATAGACTTGGTTGGGTAATTTTGGACAAATGCGGTAGGGCCAGGAACAGCCAAGTATTGTTTATTGTCTCCAAGGGATTCGATGTTCATTGCACTACTACAGCACACGTTTTGACGAGAATGTCTAGCAGAAAGGTAAATATCAATGTATTCCAATAAAAATTCCAATAAAAGATGTTTTGAATTTCAAAAATCCACGGGACGTAAGAGTTTGTGTATGTTTCAAGTAGTTTATTCTTAACTTTAGCATATTTTTTTTCTCTGCAAATATTAATGCATTCAGATTTGGGCTTACTTTAGTTATCTTGACTTTACAACGAACGATTTTTCGGCTACAGCGCAGCAACTCTATATTAAAGAATTCCTAGTAGTTATTACCTACTATGGTTAGCCGGAAGAGAAAATTGTTTAAATTTAAAAAAAAAACGCGGGGCTGAAAGTTTATGTACGCTACAAGTAGTTTGTTTTAAACTTTATACTAAAAAGTGTTTCCTCAATAGCGCAGCTACTCTTTAAAAATAATCCAAGTAGTTATTACCCACTATTGTAAGCCGACGAAGCAAATTATTTGAATTACAAAAATCCGCGCGGCCTAAAAGTTTGTGTATACTACAAGCAATTTATTCTCAACTCGAAAACAAATGGTTTTTCATCTAAAAATTTCAATTCATTCAAATTTGTGCTTATTGTACTTATTACACAGCAGAGTAAGCCAAAAAATTAGTTTAAATTAAAAAAATCCCTGGTTCTTAAAAATTGTTGTATACTACAAGTAATTTATTATTAACTTACAACAAACTTTTTTTCCTCGACAGCGCAGCCACATTGTAAGATAAATTCTCAGTAGTTATTACCGAGTAGGGTGGGCCGAAAAGCAAACTTTTTAGGATTTTAAGCCTTAGCTGCCACTGTGGGTCAATATGACACCAGTCCTATTTTAAGTGTATTTTAAAAGTAAATAGTTCTTAAATGTATACCTAAAACCACCCAAATCTATTATTATTATTAGTATTAGGTAGTACTATTAGTACTACTAGTAGTACTAGTATAGTACAATAGTAATAGTATTACTAGTACTAATAGTAATATTATTAGGTAATACTATTATTAGCATTAGGTCTTAATAATAAGAAATAAGAAATAATAAATATATTTTTTTTATAAAAATAGCAATTCTTCAGTTTTCCTGACTTTTATCATTTTTGTTCAATAGTCAGTTTAATTTTTTAATTATATAACCCATTCCATTCATTAAAGTAACCCGTCAGTATAAACCAAAAAAAACAAGTCGAAATATTGTAGTTTTTCTGCAATAAGAATTTTTAATCGCTGGGGTCATATTGACCCCACGTGGCAGATATGTTATGCCAGATAAGTATGGCAGCTAAGGGTTAAAAATCTGAAGCACCTAGACGTTTGTGTATGCTACAAGTAGTTTATTCTTAACATTATATCAAACATTTCTCCGGGAACAGCGCAATCATTCGATAAGAAAATTCCAAGTAGTCTAACTTTACGACAAACATTTTTTTCTTCCACAAATATTACTTTATTTCTATTTGTGCTTGATTTAGTTATCTTAACTTTAAAACCAACATTTTTTCGGCAACAGCGCAGCAACTCAATAAAAAAGAATTCCCAGTAGTTCTTACTCTGTAGGGTAAGCCGAAAAAACAAATTTATTTAAATTTCAAAAATCCCCGGGACCTAAAAGTTTGTGCATGCTAAAAGTACTTTATTCTTAAATTTACATTAAATCATTGTTCCCTCTACAACGCATCCACTCCATAAAAGTATCGGAAGTAGTTATTACCTACTAGGGTGGGCCGCATAAGCAAATTTTTTAGAATTTTAAAAATCCGCGGGACATAAAAGTTTGTGAAAGTTACAAACAGTTTATTCTTAAGTTTAAAACAAACATTTTTTCCTCGGCAAATATCATTTAATTTTAATGTGTGCTTGATTTAGTTATCTTAACTTTTAAAAAAACACATGTTCTCGGCAATAGCGTGGCCACTCGATAAAAGAGTTCCTAGTAGTTATTACCCCGTAAGGTAACACGAAAAAGCTGTTTTTTTAGATGTCAAAAATGCACCTGACCTAAAAGTGTGTGTATGCTACAAGTAGTTTATTCAAAACGTTGCAATCTACAGCGCAGCCACTCTGTAAAATATGTCCCAGTAGTTGTTACCCAGTAGGGTGGGCCGAAAAAGAAAATATTATAAGATTTCAAAATCCACGGGACCGACACGTTTTTTAATGCTACAAGTAGTTTATTCTGAAAATTTGAGTACAAGAAAAACATAATACAGCAATCGCAAGCATATTGGAATTTTAAACAACGAAGAGCGCAAAGATTACAAAATTTTCAGTTATTTTATAAATTTAGGGGTATTTCTGTGACATTTAGAGATTTTTTTATTGAATTTTACAGTTTAAAGATGTTAATTTGACCAAAAAAGTTCAGTAAATGTAACAGAAAATATCTGTAAATTTATAAAATAACAGAAAGTTTTGTAAACGCTGCAGAAATTTCGGTAATCTTTACAGAAAATCTATGCTGTCCCTATTTTAACTGAAAATCCTATAACCTTAACAGAATTTTTTTCTGTGTGTGCCTGCTGAAATTTGTAGTCTATATTATTACCAGAATATCTTGAATTTTTTAAAAGAAGAATTCAATTTAAAAGACTACAAAATTGCACTAAAACTGATCAAAAGTGGTTAAAATGTATAAGTTTCTTCATTTAAAAATCCTTAAAATTCATGAAAATAGTATTAAACATCTGATAAAATCACAAGCTTTTCAGCAAATTGTAACCGTTAAAAAGAGATAAACAATCTTAAAAAGCTTCATTGTTTTACTGAGTTATGACCGAAAATATCTACACATGCTTTTCATAAAAAAATGAATGATTTAATAGCTTCTTTGTATCTTTTTTGTTTTGATTTTTTAGTTCTCGGGCGAATTTTTGAAATAAAGAATTTAAGTGAAATAATAATACGAAATAGTAAATAAGAATAAACATAAATAGTAAATATAGTAAAATATTAGAACTATGTTTAAATATATTTTAATCGATTAAAATATAATCATACTATGGCAAGGTAAACAACTTTATGCCAGAAAGTTGTCAGAGAAGTAAAAAAACAGTAAAGCAGAAAAAGTCATGTTTTTCTGAAAACGTGGGATTTTATCAAACTTTTACTAAGATTTTCCTAAATTTTAAGAGTACTTTAAATGAAGAAAAACATCAATTTTAGAAATTAAGAACAGCCGCAAAACTTCATTTTCAAAATTCTCGACTTTTCCCCCACTATTTTTTTAATTTTCTACAACCATTCATATTCAAAAACCAGCATTTCAATCTTGTATAATTTTTAAAATACAATATTTTATTAATTGAATAAAACTATTTTAAATTTATATTTAAAAATTTCATATTTATTTATTTATGTTAACCAAAAAAGATTACTTTTCTACAATTAAAGAAAAAATTTCAATTAAAAAAGACGCATTTCAATAAAACAGTTGAATGTTTGACAAAAAACGACTTCTTAACAAAATAATTAAATTTTCCACTAAAAAATACCAATTTTCAACAAAACAGTCAAATTTTCAACCAGAGGTGAATTTCCAGCTAAAATTATCAATTTTGCAACAAAGAAGAAATTTTTTTAACAAATGAAGCGTTTTCAATCAAGAAAAAAAATCATCAAAACTATATATTGAATATTCAAACAAAAAAAAGATGAATTTCCGAATTTCATACCCGAAATGATAATTTAATAATTTTTTAACGAATGATGTAACAGCAGAAATTTCAACCAAACCAGATTTTTATTTTAATCAAAAACAGTTGGATTCAACAAACAAAATTTTTTTTAACCAAGTAGTTGCATTTTTATCAAATAATGCTTAAATTTCTTTTGATACACATGAATTTGAAAATAGACGAAGACGAATTGTCAAAAAATTAGTGAAATTTTCAACCAAGAAATATTTCAGTTTAATTTTTTACACCAAATATGAATTTTCCTCAGAAGGTTAATTTTTTACCAAAATAGCCGAATTTCCCACCCAAGAAAACAAGTTTTAAACAAAACATTATTATTCAAGACCAAAATACTAATCTTTTAGAATTGTTAACATAGAGCTTTTTATAAATGGAATCAAACAATTTCCAATAAAAATATCAAATTCATTATCCTTCGAGAGTTATTTAAAATGCCTATTATAGAAATTCCCCGACTTTTGCACGCTTTTTCCAAAATCCCTGACTTTTCCCTGATTTCCAGGTTTTCTCTAACCTGCGGCTACCCAAACATTTTTGGTCAGTTTTAGTAGAATTATGTAGTCTTTTTGATTAAATTCCAAATTTGTATCGTTTCGTTTCAAATATTCACGGTCATTTAATGGTTTTTCCATATTTCTAAGAATATACAGTTCACTGACCAGAGTGACCAGTCTGACCACAAATAAAAGATAAACATTGCAGCATACTTGCAAGATAACTACAGCGTCCGAAATTAGAACTCGTGTTTAGGTTTAATGATAAATTTGGAAGGCAGAGCGATTTAATTATTTAAAGGTAACGAGCCAAAAGGTAAACACCGTTCGTTAGCTTGCATACGAAATTCAAGGTCGTAGGCAGAACTAGAGTGGATTTAACCCAATATTGTATTCACTTAAACAAGTCAAAAGCGTTGAAATTGGTCACAGAAATGACCTAAAATAAATATATTTTTATACCTTTTTATATGGAATAAACAAAATGTCGAGCCATCCACATATTAAATTCTTAGATATTATTTTTTCATCAAAGTTCACAAAGAATAGTTGAAATTTGAAGAATATGTACTTGAATTATCATTCAACTATATTTGTTAATTTTTGATAATTTTGTATTATTTTTACCTCGTTTTTTACTAGTTTATTTTAAAACATTTTCTTTCACAGGAACAAATTCTAACGATAACAGGAAATTCAGCACATTTCAATTTAAAAAGAAAAAACGGGACGAATATGTAAAAACAATTTTGTAAACGAAAAAATGCTTTATATAAGTAATTAAAGAAAAGGGGCCATAAAGAATTTTTTACTATGATGTTTTTTACCGTTTGTATTTTTAATACATTGTAAAGGTTTTCATCAAATTTTTAATTCAAATTAAAATTAATTATTTTAAATTTGTGAAAAAAAAATTCTACAGAAAAGATTAATTTTTAACAAAACACTTACATTTTTTATCGAATTTCGAAATTTTAAAGGAAAAGTTAGTTTTTTAAAATAACATTTCTATAATCACAATTTTTTATTTTAGTTCAGAAACACTTGAGGTTAGGAAAGGACTTTTGTTATTAAATGGTGATTTCAATTTTAAAGAAGGTTTTTACAATCTGCTGAAAAATACCAATTTTGTTGTATCAAGGTTGCCCGGTCAAGTTTTTCCATTTTCTCAGTCAACTAAAAGTAACGTATTTATGAATGCCGTTAAACGCAAACATTTATTTTAATTTATGACGTTCATTCTAAACATTCTTACACACAAAAGAGCAAAAAATAAATCAATTTTTAAACAATTACTGACAAAGTTAAAATTTTAGTAGAAATACTTAATTTTGAATAAACAATAAAAACAGATTTTCGAGAAAATAGTTCAATTTTCAACCTTACTGATCAATTTTCATCTAAAATTATTTATCTTCAACTGGCATATATTAATTTTAAACCAATTAATGTTCAACCAAACACAAGAATTTTCAACTAAAACTATTAAATATTCAATTGGAACAAGTCAAATTTTCAGTTAAAAAAATTACTTTCCACACAAAAAATAACTAGAAAATAAATAGTTACATTTTAAAACAAAGTGATGAATTTTAAACTGAAATTTTAAATATTTAACTATAATAGTTGAATTTTAAACCAGATAGATCAATTTTCAACTAAAATTATGAATCTTTAACTAGAATAATTAAATTTTTGACCAACAAGACAAATTTTCAAATTAGAAGATGAATTTTCACCAAAAAATATGTATTTTTAACTAAAAAGGATAATTTTGCAACCAATAATTGAATAATTAAATTTGTAGACAAAAAATGAATGTTTATCCAGAGAGATACATTTTGATTTTAAATTATGAAATATTCAACTGGAATAATAGTTAAATTGTCAGTTTAACAAACAAAATAATTTTCGAACAAAAAAGAAACAAAATTTTCAACAAAATAGTTCAATTTTCGGCAAAAAAAGTTCATATTTAAACGAAATAAATAAATTTTTAATTAAATTGATGCCTTTCAACAACAACAAATAATTTTCAACAAAAGAGTTTTAACTTCAACCAACTAAATTTATTTTCAACATGAAAGATGAATTTTCAACTAAAATTATAAATATTTAACTGCAATACTTGAATTTTTAACCAAAAAAAAAAGAACTTTTAAACAAGTAGATTAACTGGCAATGAAAAATATAATTTTCTACAAAAAATTGATTTTTAACAAAATATGTGGATAATAGAAATAGTTTAATATTCGATATAAAAAATGTAATCCAAATTGTTGAAAGTTGAACATGAAAAGATGAATTTGCAACCAAAAATTGAGAATCAAATTTTCAGTTAAAGCAATTAATTTTCAACAAAACTGATGAATTTATAACTAAAATTATGAATCTTCAACTGGAATAGTTAAATTTTATACTAAAAAGGTGTATTTTCGAATATAAAGATTAATTTTCCACATAAAGGCGGATTTTTCACAAATTACATCAGTTTTCAAACAGCTAGTTTAATTTCTAAATAAAAGAATTTTTTAAAACTAAATAATAAATAAAAGTCACTTTTATAAATTGACAAAAATGATTGAAATAATAAAAAATTGAATTTTACTGTAGTTAGAAGTAAATCCCCGGTTTTTAATTAAATTCCTGGTCATTTCCCGAGCAAGTCGCCATCCTGTTCTTACCGATTTCACTCAAAATTTGTGTCTTTCAAAAATTCAACAAAGAAATTGCAAAAAATATAAGTGTGGCTTTTTAAAAAAAATAGGTTTCGCCTAACTTCCTCTAAAAAAATATTCCGTCCCCGAGAGCTTCAGCAACTTCAAGTGTAAAACCTGCCAAATTTGAAATGGTTTCGATCCTTTACTTACTGAAAAGATTAGCTCGACGCCACATAAATTCTCATATCCGAGGAAAGTAGGTTCGTCCCACACTCGGGACAAGGAAACGCATCAGTTGCCGTGAAATGCGCCTTCAGACAATAATAACAAAAGACGTGCTCACAACCCGCGTGCCTTGGTAAGATTGGCCTTTGATTACAATACGGACAATTCGTCGATTGATTCATCCGCGGAGCCATTGTTGAACCCGTCTCCACTTTTCTTCTTGACCACAATTGGTTCCACTTTTGCTTGATGTAATAAAAATTCACCATCGGCAAACCGACAGTAAATAATTCGATCAATCCATGCCAGAGCAATTCTCTCGTCATGTAGGAATAGCCTATGCTTCGCGGTTTATGCACCAGTGCAGATTGACTAGAAATTCCTAATGCCATTTCTATTAAATTAGACTGCGTTCCTCGGTGTAAAAAGAGCAACAAATTGAGGAACTCGAGTAAATGAATGATGTTTGCAGTCCTCTCTAAATAAGACCTTGTCTTACTCTGAGGAAGTACAACGAATTGGGATTCTATCAGCCTCTCGTGAACGTATTTGGGTAATGCTGTTAGCAGGAAATGGAGAAAAGCTTTCTTTTGACTGAAGTTGGCATATTTCAAGCTTAAAAGTTCCTGTCCGAAGGTGGAACTTCCTTTTCTTAAGGAGTGGTACCAAATCAGGAACTTGATGAGGACGTCGAACTCTGGTTGCCATTTGTCGATCTTTCCTGGCTGAATGAATTTTGTGACTTTCTTTGATTGTGTTCGAAAGATGTCGTAGATTTCGTGATCCAATTGAGTTGCGTCAATTTGGTTGATTCGTGATACGTAGGGAGAAGCAGGCATTTTTGGATTTTGTCTGAAAAAAGGTGGATGCTGAATTTTTGTGTAGTTGATAGAGGAAACAAATTTCATAATTTAGAATTTCCCAGGCCTGCAAAACCTGGATTAGTCATAGAATTGGAGAAAACACAGGCAGAAAATGATATCGAAACATAGGAAATAGGGTGATTTTTTTGAAAATTTAATGAGCATTTATAAGCATTTTGAATTAGGATTTAAAAAATCGTACTTTATAGTTTTATTAATAAAAATTACATTAAAAATTTTATTTAAAAGGTAAAAGAAGTCAAAGTAATAGAAAACGTATTATTCGAATTAAACAGGGACTTCTTCAGGGTTGCTACAATATCACAATTTCTAAATTATTTTATATATAAAACCAACCATACACCTAGAAGATTAATAATATTATTGCGAAAAAAAGGCTTCTAAATACATTTTAAACCATTTTTATTCGAGTTTTCAAATCAAGAAGATAAATTTTGAACCTACAAAATTAATTTTGAACTAAAATTATGAATCTTCAACCAAAAATATGAATTCACTTGACTTTTCAGCAAAGCAATAGTAGAATTTTCAAGAAAACTGTTAAATTTTCAACTAGGAAGGATGATTTTTTAACAAACTTTTTAGATTTGCAACGAAACAAATGCATTTTTATACCAGAAATATGCGATTTCTACTAAAATAGATTTAACCCTGTTATAATATTCTTGTGAGTCATTTTTTCGTCCTGTATTTCTATTTCTATTTTTTTAGTTTCTTCTTTTTAAATATTATCTCTATAGTTAGCTATTTGGTTACAAATTTATTATTTTTAGTTGAAAATGCATGTACTCTGTTGAAATAATTTCTAAGCATTTTTTGAATTAGGATTTAAAAAATAGTTTTTTCTATTTTTATTAATAATAATTGCATTATTTAAATATCGCGGGAAAATGTATCGCTTCAAATTGGAAAGGGCGCTTCATTTAAAATGTAAATGAAGTCAGAATAATAAAAAAATATTATTCGCATTAAACTGTGCCTTATTCAGGGTTGCTACAATATCACAATTTCTAAATTATTTATTTTTTACCTACCAAATTAATTTTGAACTAAAATGATGAATCTTCAACCAAAAATATGAATTTTGAATCCAATAGTTAATTGAATTTTCAACACAAAAGATTTATTTTTATCCAAGAGAGATGAAAGTTCTACTAAAACAGATGAATGTTTAAATAAAGAAATTTCAGAAAAAATGTTCATTTTTCATCCAAAAAATAATTCAGTTGAGTTTTCAGTAAAGCATTTGAATTTTCAACTAGAAAGGATGATTTTTTAACAAAATGTTTACATTTGCAACGAAACAATTGCATTTTTATACAAGAAATATGCGAGTTTTATACTCAAATAAATTTAGCCCTGTTATAATATTCTTGTAAGTAATTTTTTCATCCTGTATTTCTATTTCTTTTTTTTTAGTTGCTTCTTTGTGAAGGTTATCTCTTTAGTTATAAATTTTCTTATTTGTTTGAATGAAAATTACTTGTTTTAATACAAAATTTAATTACTACATGACTAGTTCAAAATGTTTTTTAAATTAAACTATTTGGTTAAAAAATATTATTTTTAGTTGAAAATGCATGTACCCTGTTGAAATCATTTCTAAGCATTTTTTGAATTAGGATTTAAAAAATATTTTTTTCTACTTTTATTAATAATAATTGAATTATTTAAATATCGCGGGAAAATGTATCGCTTCAAATTGGAAAGGGCGCTTCATTTAAAAAGTAAATGAAGTCAGAATAATAAAAAAATATTATTCGCATTAAACTGTGCCTTATTCAAGGTTGCTACAATATCACAATTTCTAAATTATTTGAGGTATAAAACAGACCATAAAACTAGTAGATTAAAAATATTATTGCAAAAAAATTTGATTCTAAATACATTTTAAACACTTTTTAGATGAGTTTTCAAATAAAAAAGATAAATTTTGAACCTAAGAAATACATTTTTTACTCAAATGATGAATCTTCGACTAAAAATATGAATTTTTAACCAAATAGTTAGTGGAATTTTCAACACAAAAGACTAATTTTCAACAAAGTAGACGAATTTCCATTTAAAAAATATCAATTTTCAACCAAAATTAGAATAGTTGAAATTTTAGAAAAATAAATGTTAAAAAAAATTGTCAACGAAGTAGTTTTTTTTCATTCAAACAAATTATGTTTTAACCAAAAGTAGAAGTATATAATCTTCAATGAAGGCAATCAATTTTCAACCAAAAAATGAATTCTCAACAAAATAATTCGATTTTAAACACACAAAAAAGAAAGATTACAAAACTTAGAAAAAAAAAGATTTACAAACAAAAACTAGGATGGTTCAATTTTCAGTTAGAAACAAAAAAGATTATATTTCTATAAAAAAGCTAAAATTTTTACAAAAAATGGAATAGTTAAAGTGAATTTTCAACTAAATTGATAAATTTTCAAATAAAAAAATTGCATTTTTAACCAAAAATATGAAGTTTCAACTAATGAGAGTAAATTTTCAAGAAAATAGTGTAATTTTCAACCAAGAAGATTAAATTTCTATCGAAAATGATAAATTTTCCACAGAGAAGGAAACAGTTCCATTTTCAATAAAAAATTTATTCTAAATAGGAAAAAAAACTAATTTTCTCCCAATAAGATGAATTTTCTACCAAAATCGACGAATTTTTAACTAAGTACATGATTTTTCAACTAAATACGTTATTTTTTAAAGGAATTTTACAACCAAAAAGAGAAATTTGTCACCAAGAAGCTTATATATTCTCCCAAAAATTCAAATTTCCAATAAAATTCTGAAATTTTAAACAAACCATTTGAATCTTCAACTTAAGAATTAAAATATCGAACCAAACATGTACAACTTAAATTTTCAGTTAAAACAATTAATTTTCAACTAGACAGCATAATTTTCAATCAAATATTTAAAGTTTGAACAAAAAAAGGTTTGTCATCTAAAATGATTAAATAGTTGCTATTTTTAATGATAATAATAAAATTACGTTTAAATTTAGTTTTCCTAAAATTCCCTTTAAACATAAAATGCTTTAAATTCTGTTAAATGATTCTCTTTTTTTATACAAATTATGAATAAAAGTAAAAAATTCATTCGTGAAATAGAGTCAATATTAATTCAGTTCAAAGAAAAAAAATAATACTTTGGGTATAGTCAGTTTTTCTTGCATAGTTCTAAATTTAACAAATATAAAATTATTGTTTACGGAAAGAACGTTTCAAAGTACATGTTTTCAACGGTTTGTCTATTTTTGATGGCAAAAAATAAAATTTTTTTTTTCAAAATTAAAAACAAACTGTTTCAGAGAAACAGTTTCGCTTTATTTTTGGTTAAACACTCTACTTTTTTATTTATATGATTTAACCAAACAAGAATTTAATTTATATAAAAAAGTATCTCAACACTTTTTGAATTCTTTAACAACTTCAAAATAATTTTTAAAAAATATTTTGGAAGTACTAAAACTTTAAACTGTCTTTGGAAAAAAATTTATCTATAAAAATCAAAACAAAATCATGTAAAATTTACCTGCAAATAGAAAAAATTGTCTTTATCTCAAAACTATGTGAATCCTTAAAAACTTTAAAATATATTTTTAAATAATTCAGTTTTCCTAAGATTTTTAAAAATGCTATAAAAATTAATCTTTATAAATAAAAGCTAAATCATACAAAATTTTTTCCGTACCGGTAATTTTTTGGTTATCGGTACCAACAATTGCGTTCATTATTAAAGAATCATTTACAATTAAAAATTTTTCTTTTACAAATAAATGTATAGAATCAAACCCCCTCACTTCTAAATTTCTATGTAATTTTTTTTAGAAAATTTAAAAGAACGAACTGAAAATAGTAATTTAAAGTCATATTCACGAAGTATGCAACTAATCAGGTTTTCGGCAAAACTGATTTCGAGATTTTCAAAAAATTTTTTCCACCAATTTGAACTGATTGAAATATAAAAAGTTAAAACGATTAAAACACGATGACATAACATATTCTTAAAACCTATTCTGTAGTTGAAAAATAATAAAATGAACTTTGATTTCAAGCACAAAAAGTCTGTCACCTGATTTTTAATTTTTCGACGCCACTTTTCACATAATTAAACAGATCCAAGAAATATTATCTTACACAAACGTTCCAAAATAGATATGCGAAAATCAGTTTTTAATTCAAAAACTAATAAACATTTCACGGGAGTCACAACGACAACACAAAAGTGACAGAATTATCAGCCAGGCATAAAGTTGAGGTTAGGATAGAATAGCTTCATTGCAAAAGGCACTAGAGGCGCTGGATTCATGTTGATCAAGTGTAGGTGGAAGTGGGTTCGCTCTGTCTCAAAGTTTCCGATCATGTTTTTGTGGTAAAGGTATATCGTTTTCGGAGTGTCTCTAAGTTTTTTAGTGATTTCGGGCGGTTTTAATTAGTGTCTTGTGTGGTTGTGCATCTGCAAAAAGCACGCCAGTTTACGAGGTAAGCTAGAAAAATTATGTAATTTCCGCTTTCACGCATTTCACGTGAACCCCGAAACATTGATCTGCCAAATGACAGCTTAACCTCCAATTTGCCGTCAAAATCTATATGCGTGTTTAATTTGTCGTAATTTGTTTAGTATTTTACGATACGTGAACCTAATCGCACTTATTTTATTCATAGGCAGATTTTTCTTAATATACTGTGACTCCCGTCGATATTTTCCGCAAAAAAGTAATATTTGGACGTTCAAAGGCATATTATGCACATGTACGTCAGCCACTTGTTCGTCATTGCGGGGGTTTTTTTTTTCTTATTAAAAGCAGGTTTCTTCCGAAAAATATTTACAGTTAGAGAGGGGAGAGTTATTTTCTGGAGAGATTTTATTAGTTTATTTTTTAATTCGAACTGGTTTTTATCCTAAATTAGAAGACAGAGCTGAATTTTAGACCTCTTTCACTTCTGATAAGTTGGAACCGTTGGTACCTACGCCCTACGTGAAACTAGCGATTTTTGAGTGTCAATAATTTTAAATATAATGGAGTATTGTTCTGTTGTTTAATCATTCTTTTGGCGTTTATTATTGTT
>JAWWLR010000166.1:26267530-26278979 GCA_035041075.1 Acraspis erinacei | reverse complement strand
CAACTTTCATTTAAATTGTTGAAATTTGAAGCAAAAGATGAATTTACTGTAAAACCGTTGAATTTTCATTCTGAAAAATATTAATTTTAGACAAAAAAGTAAATTTCGAACCAAGAAGTTGCAATTTTTAATCAAAATAGAGAAAATTTTAAACCAAGAAACTTATTTTTCCATCAAAAATGACGAATTTTCAACTAAAAAATATCATTTTTTAACATAAAATGGATAACTTACATTCTAAATAAAAAAACTAGTTTTATGCAAAAAAATCGAATATTAAAAGAAATATTTAAATTTTCAATGAAAGAGATAAACCTTCAACATACTAATTTATTTTTTAACAAAGCAGTTATACTTTTAACCAAGTTATTCAATTTTCCATTTAAAAACTTTATTTTCCAACAGAATAGTTAACTTTAAATCAAAGAGATTAAGTTTTAACTTTTAATTAATTTTTGACAATTAAAAAACAAATTTTCAATCAAAGAGATGAATTTTCAACTAAAATTATGAATCTTTAACAAAGAAATTTATTTGTTAATAAACTGGTTCAACCTTTAACCAAGTAATTCAATTTAAAAAAAAGAGGACTTACCAACGAATAATGTAATATGTAGTAGATATTTCAACCAAACAATTTTTTTTTAATTAAAAAGTATAATCTAACAAAAAGACGAATTTTCGAGAAATGAATTGCTTTTATAGTCAAGAACGATTTGGTTTGAATTTTCAACACAAAAATGTGAATTTTAAACGAAACAATATTTTTCTACGAAAATATTTGAATGTTCAACTAAAATAGTTGCATTTTCAACTAAAAAAAGAAACGAATTTTCAACAAAGCAGTTGAACTTTCAACCAAGAAGGATGATTTTTTATGAAAATTGTTGAATTTTCAACCAATAATTTTTAACTAAAAATCTAAGCGTTAGGAGGAAGTAAATGTCAAAAAATATAAATAGAAATACAAGGTAAATAAATCATTAATAAGAATATCATATCAGGGTGGCTGTAAAACTTAATTCTGAAAATTCCCCAATTTTTGATTTTCCCTGAATATTAACATTATAATTATAAACAGAACAAAACGATTTCAAATTTCCGGTTTTTCCTGACCTACACCTACTCTGATAAAGCAGGACTTATAGCCTGAAAGTCATTAATTAATACAAATTTCGATGTTAAAAGGATTACTTGGGACAAACAATTTTTGAAGAGCAAAAAAAATCTGCCTCACAACGGATTTGAACCAGGAACGCCACTATCCATTAGTGGAGCGTTAAGCAGACTTTGTCTTGTTCTTCCAAAATTTTTTTTCCGAAGGAATCGTTTTAACATAGAAATTTTTATGAATTAGAAATGGAAAAACTCGAAAATTAACATCTTTAAATTCTAATCACACCTTCCCAAATATTGATTAGCCTAAAAGTTTTTAGCCAGCAAATTGGGAAAACCAGAAAATTTTAGATACAATTTTTTCCAGAAATAAAATGGAATTTCAATCTGAGTGTTGAAACTCTTGTTGATAGCAGAATCGTTAACATTATAGTCTATCCCCAAACAATACTTCTGTTATTCTGCATTTGAAAAGATTTCCTGTTGACTTTGATTTAAAAACGTCAAGTTCTATAATATACCGAATTTAATCTTGAAATATTCCTAGTTTGACATGAGCCAAGAATCAAGAAACAACTTGAAATATCATAATTCTTGACTAATTGATCGTCACAGATTTGAGACATCATAATCAAGGTGTTCTCAAGACAAATACGTTCTGTTAAGCAGATGTAGTTAGAAGAGTACATACACTGTATTCGATGAGCTCGGTCGGCCTTCTATTAAGAATATCTCCGGCTGACTAGAAGAGGTCAAGAAATAAATTACTTGACGCTATTTTTAAGCAAACTGGTTTGTAATCGTGTCGGCGGAAACGCGCGTTTGCTGCCCTTAACCTTCTCAACTATCGACGTCAATTTTCCTTTTCTATTTCCATATACGCAATCGCACTTACCTATCGGAAATATTTAAATTACTTGAATTTATTATGATTTGCTATTTGAAGCACAAAAATTAAATTAGCTAAATAGGTCTACAAATTATGCTTGATTATTAAACAGCTAGCAATTATACGCGCGCTATAGCCCAAGGGAAACATTGCGTTGTCAATTAATTTTAGAATAGGAAAGCTATCTTGAAAATATTAAGTTTTTGATGTAATTAATTTTTTGAAGATGTTATTACCATTTTTTTAAAGAACTAGAAAAAATCTGCCTCAGCGCGGATTTGAACCAGGAACGCCACTATACATGAGTGGAGCGTTAACGAATTACGGCACCGAGACCTCAGCAGATCTTTTCTTATTCTTCACAGTTACCTGTTTAATAGGTAAATACTGTAAGGAGAATTAAAATTTGAAATTATTATACGTGAGTATTTTTTTCTCGTTGGCGTAATAGTTTTTGATTTGCAAATAAACTGAGTTATTTTGAAGGTTTAATTCCTTTGAATTATTTTTCATCTTTTGAATTGTTTCGAATACTTTTAGATTCCTTAAAATTCGTGTGAATTCTTTGAATCAGCATTCCCTGAATTAATTTAAATTTCCTAAATTCTAAAATATTCCAAAATATCTACAGAATTCTGTGATTTAAAAGAATTTGGAACATTGAATGGATTTAGGAAATTTAGATAATTCCAGGAGTTTCCTGAATTCTTCTAATATTCTGAATTCGGGAAATTAAAGGAATATAGAAAAATTAAGAGAATGCAGAATATTTAGAAAAAATTAGAAAATTTCAGAATTCCAAACATTTAGATCATCCAAGAAATTCCGAGAATTCACATTATTTCAGGAATGTAGAACATTAAAAAAATGGAAGAAATTATGAATATTTAACGATTTCAAGAATTTCACAGAAAACAAGGATTTTAGAGATATTCAGAAATTTAGAAAAATCAAGGAGTTCAGGGAATACAGAATATTCCAAAAATTTTATGATTTGAAGAATTCAGAGAATTTCAGGGATCTGAGAGCATATAAGGAATTAAAGGAACTTAGATAATTCACGGAGTTCGGAATATTCCAGGAATTCAAAGAATCTCAGGAATTCCCGAGAATTTCCAAGCATTAAAGGAATACAATAAACTCATAAAATTGAAGGCACTGAAAGCGTTCAAAAAATTCTAGGAATTTCAGGAATTTAGGACATTCAAAGAAATTAAGAATATTTAACGATTTTAAGAAATTAAGAGGAAACAAGAATTTCACAGAAAACAAAATTTTCAGAGATTTTCAGAAATATAGAGAATTCAGCGAATTCAGGGAATACCGAATATTCCAAAAATTTAAGAATTTGAAGGAATTCAAAGAATTTCAGGGATCTGAGAGCATTTAAGGAATTTCAGGAACTTTGGGAATTCGCGGAATTTAGAATATTCCAGGAATTATCAAGAATTTCAGGGATTTCAGATAACTAAAGGAATACAATGAATTCATTAAAATGAAGGAATTAAAAGAGTTCAGGTAATTCTAGGAATTCCATAAATTTAGGGCATTTAGGAAATTGAAGGATTTCAGGGAAGTCAGGAAATTAATAAAATTCTTAATATTCAAGAATCTCAGTGAATTTGGAGAATTCCCTGGATTTGAGTGTATTTATGGAATTTCAATGAATTAAAAGAATTAACGGAGTTCAGAAAATTCGAGGATTTCAAAAAATTCTAAGAAATATTTTTTTTTACAGAAAACAAGGATTTCAGAGATTTTCGGAAATGTTCAGTGAGTTTACGGAATTCAATTGATTCAAAGAATTCAGACTATTTTAGGAATTTCAGGAACTTAAGACATTTCAGAGATTTTAAAGAATTTGAGAGATTTCAGAGCATTTCAGTAATTCAACAAATTCTGAATATTTGAGGAATTCGGAAAATTTACAATATTCCCGGTTTTCAGGAATTGCAAGGAATTCAAAGGAAATTGAAGGAATTGAAAGAGTTAAAAAAATGCAGGAATTTCAGGAATTCAGAACATTCCAGGAATTTAGAATACTCAAGGAATCAGGGGATATCAGGAAAGTCAAGGAATTCAGAGATTTTTGGGACATCTGAGAATTCCAAAAATTCGAGGAATTCATGGATCAGATTATTTAAGGAATTCAGGATATTCGGTCATTATTTTCAGGGGTTTCAGAGTATTTAGGAAAATTAAAAAAATATGTAAAAAAATAAATTTAAAGAATTAATAGAATTCAAGGAATTCAGATCAAATTTCAAAGTCAAATTTTCATTGTTATAAATGTTAAAATCTTAATTTCGAAGAAAGTAACGAAGTTTTTTATTTTTTTATAATAAACTAAGAGTGTTAAAGATTCCATTCCCACATAAATTAAAAAAATTGTTATTGGAATAGATTTGAGCAATTAATTATTTTTACTGATACTAATCTTACAAGTCAAAAACTTTAAAGGCATTTTATTTTGAAAAATTAGAATCTTATTAACTGAAAAATTTGTTAAAAGACATAGTAAGTAATATGTAAAATATATATTCATTTCAAAAATATTAGTTTCCAATTATCAATTTCATTTTACCGTACAATTTAAAAGACATTGATCCCAAAGAATTTCCTATTATTATCAATTGAACATTTTCTTTTTACATTTATGTGCTTCTAAACTTTAAATAATAAAACTAATCAATTAGAAAAACATGTAAATTGTTATTAATTTCTAAAAGAAAAATCTAATTTCTCATTTATCCTTAAAATAATTGGAATCCTTGTTCAAATTTAATTAACATCGATACAAAAAATATTTTGCTGTACTCTGTTCTTCACCTCAGTGTCAGTTGTGCTGTAAATCATTTACAAGTGATGCTTTAACGATGAAGACAAAAAATGCAGATAAGGTTGTATGAGTAAAAATATTTTCCAGCAACAATGTTGCAAAAAGATGATGAATTATCTGTTCACGATAAAATTTACGGCAATGTAATACCCTGATTGTAAATGCATTTCCCTAATTTCTAAATCATGATCAAACCTTTGTCGTTTTCTCTATTTGTCGATAACAATTTAAATTTAAATTATATACGTATTTCTCACTTTGCACAAAAAAAAATGAAATGGGTATACTCTTCTCTAACTATTATCAAAGACTTTCTCGCAAAGTTCATCTCGAGAAAGTGCCAAGAGAATGGTCGACTAGAACGAGAATCTAAAATTCCACTGGATGATCTAATGTCCACGTAAGAGACATTCAAGGATCAGAATGATGAGTCCTAACTCAACGCAATAAAATGGCTAAAAAAAATCTTGGCTTGATTTCAGATGTTTTATAGATAGACTCAAAAATCTAAAAAAAAAATTTCAATAGAGTTATTGTAGTTTCTCGGATAGGGTCTCAAACTTAAAAAAATGTCAGGCTTTTTCTCGGGTTTCCGGGTAAAGAATTGCACTTTTCCCGGAAAACTCTTTACAGTTTATAAGAGTAACTATGCAATACTAATTGCTTTATTTATATATAATTTTTGAAACTAATTAAAATAATAAATAATATAATAAAATATATAATGTAAATGATTGTAAAAGTGATTTCAGACTTGAGAGCCCAAAATTCACTGAATACAGAGGAAATAGGATGATTTTTTAATACAATAGGGGAATAATTAGGGAATAAATTATACTGAATAAAATTAATGGATGGATCTTTAATCAAACGGTTGAATTTTCAAAAAAATGTAATTAGCAACCTAACAATTTCATTTACAACCAAATAGTTGACCTTTCAAAGAAAGTAGAGGGATTTTGAACAAAAGTTAAATTTTTAACCTACGAAGATAAATCTTCAATTAAATGATCGAATTTTAAAACATAAAACATTAAACTTGAACCAAAGAAAAAGTTGCAATCAAATGGTTGGATTTTCAATCAAAAAAGATTAATTCACAATCCAAAGGGATGCATTTTCTATCCAAAAAGACGAATTTTCAACAAAACAGTTAAATTTTCAAACAAAAATGGTCGAATTTCTCAACAAAAATGTTAATTTTTAACCAAATAGTATATTTTTAAATCAAAATAGATCAAATCTTGACCAAAAATATAATAGTAAACTTCTTAATCAAACAGAATGAACTTTAAATCATAAAAGATTAATTTTTCATACACAAAAAAAGAAGTTTTAACTATAAAGATTAATTTTCTACAAAAAAAAAAACGAATTTTCAACGAACCATTTCAAATCAAGAAAATCAATTTACAATACGAAATGGAAGAGTTAAATTTTTCGTTAAATATTAATTTTCAGTAAAATATAACCAATGTTTAACAATAAAGAAGAATATTCTACCTAGGATGACAAATTTTCAAACAAACCCAAATTTAAAAAAATTAATTTTCAGCCAAGAAGATTAATTTTCTACCAAAAAGATACATTTTTTTCAAAATACATTAATTTTCAACCATATAGTTGAATTTGGAACGTAAAAAAAATAATTTATAATAAAAAATAAAGTAGTGAAACTTTGAATTAAAGAAAATAATTTTCAACGAAAAAGATCAATTTTCAAGCTAGAAGAATATCTGTTAAGTCTTTTTTTTTAATACATTTTTTTCGAATAATTCAATTTCAAAGGCTTATAATTATTTTTTTTACATTTTGAACGGTGAAAATGACAAAAGATTATTTTTTTTAAATTTTAGATAAATTTTTCGAAACAATTTTATTATATTTTTTAATATAATAACAATTTAAAACTCTAAAATTTAAGCAGCTTTGACTTTGAAACATTCAATTTAGTTAACAGTCGCATCGAATTGCAAATTATTTTTATTTAAAATCACTAAAGCAAATTTCACTTCATTGAATTTTAAGTGATAAATTTTTTAAGTTTTTAAATTTTTCTGTTTTCGAAATTTTAATCTGAAATAATTTTATTAATATATTCTCAATTTAAAAAAAAAACTATTAAATTTAGAACGATTTCAATTTAATTGTGACCACTTAATTTTATTATTATTAGTATTTTATTAATTATTTAGTATTATGAATGTTGAAAAAATTTACTTGTGAACAATTATCGGCAATTATTTAGTTCAAAGACTTTCAATTAAAAAAATTTTATTTCAAGTTATGTCAAGTTATACATTTCAAGGCAGAAAAAACCGTTTTTGCTTTTAATTTTCCTCAAATTATATCGTCAGTGATGTTTAATGATGCAAAATTATCATCCGATATTTTAAAATAATTTTATAAACAAATGCCCATTGTAGACATTTAAAGGTCGAAAGAAATAGTTTTTTCTTTTAAATTTCCGCAAATTATGTCGCCAGTGTTGTTTAATGATGCAAAATTATCATCCGATATTTTTAAATAATTTTATAAAAAAATTGTATAAAACAAATGCCCATTGTAGACATTTAAAGGCAAAAAGAAATCTTTTTTCTCTAATTTTCCTTAAATAATGTCGCCAGTGATGTTTAATGATGGGAACTTATCATCCGATATTTCTTATTAATTTTATAAACAAATTATATAACCAAATTTATAACTTGATCATTTAAAGGTCGAAAAAATCCTTTTTTCCTAATTTTCCTCGAATGATGTCTTAAGTGAGGTTTAACGATGGAAAATTATCATCCGATATTTTTATTAATCTTGTAAACAACTTATATAAAAAAATACCTACTGTGGATGTTGAAAGACAGAAAACATTAGTTTTTTCGCAACTAGCTTCAAAGTATATTGCCAATTTTTTTAAGATTCTATTGATTATTCGAGATCAAGTTTTAATTCCTAAGTAATAAAATGTAAAATGTTGTTTTGTTTGACATGTATTAAAGACACCATCTGTTTGCAAAATTAATAGAGAATAATAAATAAAAAAACATCAAGAATAAACATCATTGGCTACATCGTTTGAGGAAAATTAGGAGAAAAAATGATTTCTTTCGACCTTTAAATGCCCAAGTCCTAAATTTGTTGTATAATTTGTTTATAAAATTCATAAAAAATATCCGATGATAATTTCCCATCATTAAACATCACTGGCGATATAATTTGAGGAAAACTAAGAGAAAAAACTATCTCTTTCTGCCTTTAAATGTGCAAACTAGGCATTTGTTGATAAAATTAATAAAAAATATCGGACGACAAATTTTTATGATCAAGTATTATTTTTTCGATGAAAGCAAATAATTTTAACGCAAAAATTTACTTTGCAAACGAAGAATTATTAGTGCAGACTATTTATTAAGTTCATTTGTTTATAAAAATGAACATAACAATTTAATTTTTTCATTCAACTACCCCCGTGCATAAAGTCTGGCAATGCTGATCATAGAAAAAAAATTGTTCACGAAGATAGCAAAAAAAAAAAACCCGAAAAAATCGACTTTTTCTTCACTCTTTGCATGAAAATAAAAGTTTAAAAAAAAAAACTTAAAAAATCAGGCAACATAAATCTCTTAAAAATTTAATGCTGAATTTTTCTTTAAAAAAATACAAAATCGGTTAAGAATTGTTAGCTACAAGTTATTTTGAACCTCGTTTTTTATTTATTTCATTCCGCCGTGGATTACCAGAGTTTTTTCCCCTCGCAGAATATTTTAAGACCTCCGAGGTCTAGAATAGTGCATAACTGTATTTAAATGACGCTTTGCTGAGGAACATCAAAGCCATAGTTAATTAGATGTTCATCACTTACCACTAATTGTTGACGAGCTAGGTAAACATTATGGATTGACCCAGTAATGGTAACGTTGCTTTTCTTCAGACTTGGGATATTCGGGTCACCGGCATCAGGAAACATGATTTGCGTAGCGGTACGCTGCATAATCATCTTCAAGTTACTGCTTTGCTTTCCTAGCACGATGCTGTGATGTTGAGGAGAGATCTCCATCGACATTTGTACTTGAATTTGACTCTGAAAACAAGTAATTGAACCTCAATCTAAGCTTCTCACGGTAAAAGCATAGTCTCAAATTTACATTGGACTTGTTTTCATTTTTGTCTGAAATTAAGTCGGTACCTTGATTTAATCATTAAAATAGTACTTTAAAAAATCCTCCTGAGTCTTAAAACAGAAATAAGCCACTAATTCAACTGAATTTTAGTCTATTTGTCTTAAAAAAATACTTATTTTCCTTGCCTTCGAGCTGAAAAAAAGACTGCAATGAAGCTATTTTTCAGCCCTCGAAAGTTTTACGTTGTGACGTTACATATGTGCAGTTAATAATATCTTTGATCATACCAGATAATATATTTTCATCTGATAAATACAGTGTGTACTTATGTCTGCTTGTTCTTCGAGCTCCCTTCAAGCTTTAATTTAAGAAATTCAACCGAAGAGAAAACATTTTTATTTGTATTCAATTGCAAGCAAAACATAAGAACACAACAAAAATATTTGTTTATTAATACGGAAATATTAAAGCCATTTCCTTGTTTAAAATAAATATACTACTGTAGAATGGTTTAAATATTAATTCGAATTTATATTTAAACAATTTATATGGAAGTACATTCATTTTAAACAAAGAAATTATTTTTACATTTAATTTCATTACACAATTTAAGCCATCTTGACAGCTGATTTTTAAATTCAGATTAGGTCTTAATTTAAGTCCATATTTTGCCTTGCGATCGAAAAATAGTCCATCGAAGAACTGATTTTCAGCCCATTCTCTGACTTGCAGTTCGTTTTCAGTCTTTCTAACGGCTGAATTTGAGCCATATAATTGTCTTATTTCTAGACTATTAGTCTACACTGAATTTGATCGGACATGGTCTACTTTTGTTTACATCTTAAATCAAGACCTTCCTTAAGCTTAAAATTAGACTTTGTTTTTACTGTCTTGTTACAAGCAATGCTTCTTTATATATTCCTTTACATATAGCGAAATACTGAACGCTCTTATTTTCGCAAGAAATAAATTTACATTACTTAATGATGGACTTATTAAGTAGCACTGTGTCAAAACTTCGTTCTAACTATTTTAAATTAAAAAAACTTGAACAAATTGTCTTATCTACAAAAGAGTAGGATTGCAGTTACTTGCATTTCAGCAGAAAATCATGTTTTCTCTTCTTGTGAATATGTTTTATTCATAGAAAACATGGTAGTTTATTTTTGTCTTGTTATTTGTGTTGCGTTAGAAATTCTGGTATACTTTTTTGCTTTTACAACTATCTAAATTTTAATCAGCTAAAACATTTACTAATTTCAGTCCGTGCCTGAATCCTAGCTGCAAATATGCGTTTGTTTGAAATTTTCGATCCCCCTCCCTCTATGTGAAATACTAAAATAGAAATATTAAAAAGAAGCAAGTCTTAGGAACGTATAATTTTATATTTTTCTTTGTTTAAGAATTCATTTTGTAGTTAAAAATTTTGTTATTTTGTTGAAAATTCCACAATTTTGTTAAAAATTCGTTTTTTCTTTCATAAAAGGTCTTTCGATTAGAAAATTCTCAAAATTGACTCAAATTCCACTCAAAACCAGCATACGGGATCGAAAATTTTATGAAATAGCGAAATTATTTTTTTTATAACCTTCTGGGGTCAACGTTAAAGAAATTAGTTCCAAATTCAACTCAAAATTAACATACGAAATTGAAAATTTTCAAACAAAAATAAGGAAATTTTAAACTTACCCGATTCTCCGAAACCCTTAAGTGAGGGTGCATGCCGCCCGCTTCACGAACTGATTTTCTTTGTTAATGACTTATAAATTCAGTTACATTTTTTTCTTCAAATTTAACTATTTTTTTAAAAATGGTTTCTTTTTTTATTAAAATCTTTTTTTTCTAGCAAAAATGTATCTTTTCCATTTTTGCTTAAAAATTTATCTATGTTGATAGAAAATCCATTTTTCGGCTTTAAAATTTAACAATTCTGTTTAAGATTACCATCTTAAAAAATATTTCATATTGTAAGTTTAAAAATTCAACATTTTGGATGATAATTTTTTTTCTTTTATATTCATAATGGGTTCCCTAAGGGTTTACATGACCTTCGTTTCTCACATGACCGTCTGCAAACTTTATATTATTTTATCCTTAATATTTAGAATATTCACAATATGTATAACTATTTACATCAATTCTTATATCTCCTTATCTCTACATTAGTCTAGCGCAATTTTACTGTTGGAAGAGTGACCAAGTGATCGAATCCCTTTTCCTTCACTTTCACTTCTCTTCTATCGCATGCTCATTTTGACATTTTTCCACATTCATTCTTTCTCATTTACCTCTCTAGCCCCTCCAACTCCTTCATCCACTTCTCACCCATTCCATCCTCCTCTAGAATCTTTACCACATTCTCTTGCCAGCTTCCCTTATCTTCCATTTCTCTCCTACATCCTTCCCATAGATGCTCCCATTTTTGCTCCTCCCATTCACATAATCGGCACTTTCTGTTCTCTTTCTTTTTGCAGTACATCCCCTCCC
>JAWWLR010000166.1:26233679-26244795 GCA_035041075.1 Acraspis erinacei | reverse complement strand
AATAGTCCAACCCCTATTTCTCAGTAAAAGGTTCAGACCGGATTGTGTAGGATCAGGCAGTTTCACGCCTGCCCAGAAATTTCTAACAAGACTCATTGCTCAGGTGCCGTTTGGCACCCGTGGGCGCTAATGGGTTAATAGAAATGCTAAAAAGGAAGAATTTTCTCTTGCAATTAAACAAAAGAACTAAATAATCTTTTATCCCTTTCAACTCAATGAAAGTCTTAAAAATAAAAAATAACTGTTTTCAATGGAAAATGTATCCTTTATGATTAAAAAATTCATCCTTTTAGTTAAAAATTTAATCTTGCTTGTTGAAAATTTAATATATAATTCGACTTGCAATCTTGAGCCCCCAATTAGTATCTTGAGAGACCAATATTTCAAATGCCTAATCGAACCTGATTGAAATCGACCTTATACTACAGAGACCTGAATAGTAAAATTATAAACCTTTTAAAAATTATGTAATTTTGTTTATATTTGAATAAATTGATTGGAGGAAATTTAAATTTGTTTGCGAGATCGTTGTCGAGATATTTTGCAACGTTATCGCTCATTTATTCAGTGATTGCGCTGTCAATGGCTTCGAGATAGTAAGTTTATTCCAGACTATGATTTTCGGTAGCTATAAAATCTTACAGGTATCAATTAAAATTAACGAATGCTACATTATTTCTCTCAATCATCCGAGTTCTGTTCGTCTGATCTTTATGTAATCTTTTCTCAATTCTTCGTTCCACAATTTAATTCAGTTGACCTTTGAAAGCAAATAAATTGTGTGTTTTGAAGGAAACTTAAACCGCAAACAGATCTGCTATAAATAGACAAAACACATTTCAAATAGTCGAGTTAATCTTGATATAGCTTTGTAGTTTCTCGCCCAAAATATAAAACTACAGATTTGAAATATTATTATTCAGTTAGAAGGATGAAGATTTTTTATTTCATTTTTTCTCAATTGGAATAGAATCTTTTTTTTAGGTTTCTCTAAACTGGAGGAGAGACTAATAATGACCACTTATAATTTATTTACAACAACTCTTTTCCACGATACTTTGCAAATTCCCAAGAATGATTAATTACTAAACGATTTTCATAAGAAAATTTAGAGCTTGGCTATTTTTCGACGAATAGACTCAATTAGTTTACGGGACCAACAAACAATGTATTTCGAATAAATCTTTTCTCCGATACTTTTAAAATTCAGAAGGATTATTAATTATTCAAACAATTTTTATAAAAAATTCAGAGTTTGGCCATTTAAAAAAATATACTTATTTTTTTATAAAATAATGTAAGAATATCTTTCCGATTACTTTTTTCTATGATTCTTCGCAAATTGTCAAAAGTTATTAATTATTTAAACAATTTTTATTACAAATTTCAGAGTTTGGCTATTTTCCAACAAATAGGCAATAAGACTTTCCATGCTGCTTTGAAAATACCCAAGAATTATTAATTATTGAAAAAATTTTAATAAACAAATTCAGAGTTTGGCTGTTTTTTCAGCAAATAGGTTCAATTTATTTACGCAACCAACTAAAAATGTCTTTCCGATGACTCTTTTCTATGATGCTTTGCGAATTCCCAAGAATTATTAAATATTTAAAAAATTGTTATAAATATATTCAAAGTTTGGTTATTTTTCAACGAATAAGCTCAATTGTTTCGCAAAATCAAGAAATTATGTATTTACAATAACTCATTCTTACGATACTTTGGAAATTCCCAAGCATGATTCATTATTTGAACAATTGCCATAACAAAATTAAGAGTTTGGCTATTTTTTAGCAAATAGGCTCAATTTGTTTCCGCACGCAAATAAAAATGTTTTTCTCGATGATTCTTTTCTATGGCGCTTTGCAAATTCCGAAGAATGACCAATTATTTGAACAATTTTCATAAATATATTCATAATTCGGCCATTTTTAAACGAATAAACTCCATTTGTTTGCGAAATCAACAAATAATGTATTTTCTACGATACTTTGGAAATTCCAAAGAATGATTAATTATTTAAATAATATCCGCGACAAAACTCAGAGTTTGGCTATTTTGCATCAAATAGGCTCAATTTGTTTACGCAAGAAAATTAAAATGTTTTTCACGATGATTCTTTTCTCTGATGCTTTGCAAATTCCGAAGAATGATTAATTACTTTAACAATTTTCATTAATATATTCATAATTTGGCTATTTTTCAACGAATAGGCTCAATTAGTTTACGGAATCAACTAAGACTTGAAACCGCTGGAAATTATTTCTAGATAGTTTAGGCAAAGACATAAGACTTTCTTTGATAAAACTGAAAAACTTAAATAAAATTAATCTTCTATAAAGACACAAATCATTTCTAAGAAACTAAACAGGAACTGCAATAATCGTAAATAAATTTGTTGACACATGAAATTTTTTTCAAATTTCTGGAAATAATTAAAGTTCTTGGCAATCACCTAGAATTTTTTAATCTACTGAAAATGTCTTGGAATTATTTTAAATGCCTAAAATATTTAAATTTTGAAATCCCTTGAAACATTTTAAAGATATTGAAAATTCTCTGGTATCTTTTAAAATATCCTAAAATATTCCAAATACTTTTAAAATTCTTTCAGATGACCGAGAAATATCAAAGATAACTTGGCATCAATTCAAATTTCTTAAAATATTTCACCTCTTTGAAAATCTTTTGGAATCCCTTGATAAATTTTAAATCCCTTGAAAATGTTCTGAAATCTTTCACAATACTTAAAAATATTGTAAATACTTTGAATTCTCATTAAGTTACTTACATTAATAAAAAAAAATCATTGAAATCTTCTCAGATATCCTGCAATATTTCAAATCTTAAGAATTACACTATAATCTTTCAAATTGTTGTCCATAAATTCTTTGAAAATCATTAAAATATGATCAAATTTCGTAAAATTCTATCAAACTTTAGATTTCCTGAAATCCTAGAAAATTGACCAAAATACCTTCAGGGCTTCTAGAATTCCTTAAACTGATTAAAATCCTCGAGAATCTCCTGAAATTGTTTAAACATATTGAAAATTCTTCATGTAAATCTAGTAAAGATTGCTTAGAATCAATTTTTAAAAATATTTTTCAAATCCTTTGAGATCTTTCGAAATCCCTCAAAAATGTTTAAAGTCCCTTGATAATGCTTCGGAATCTTTTAAAATATCCTCAATTATTTTAAATCCTTTGAATCTCCATTAAATTACTTGAAAATCCTTTGGAATTTTTATAACTAACCTAAAATATTTCAAATCCTTTAAAATCTAGAATCATTGGAATTCTTTTAAAAAATCTTAAATATTTGGAGATACTTTAAAATGTTTGGAATTCCTTGAAATTCTACGAAATCTATCAATTCTTGCGAACTCATTTTTTTAATGCCTTTTAAATATTACAAAATGCCGTAAAATTACATGAAATCGAATATTTCTAGAAATTTTGAAAAATTTATTGAAATACCTTGAGTATTTTTTAAATCTTTAAAAACACTTAAAATCCTCAAGAATCAGATAAAATCCTCAAGAATCAGATAAAATCCTTTGGAATCTCTAATAATATTCTAAAACATTAGAGGTCTTAGAAAATCTTTCCACATTTTCCGAAATACTAGGAAATGTTTTTAAAACTCTCTGGAAAAATTAGTAAATCCCTTGAAATCATTCAAACCCTTAAAAATTCTTTAAAAAAATTTCAATCACCTCAAAATGCCTTGGAATCTTTTAAAATACCCTAAAATATTTCGAATTCTTTGCAATCTTTCGAAATCCGTTTCAAAATTTGTAAACTTTTAACAATTCCTTGGTGTTTCAAAAACATTATAAAATCTTTCAAATACTTTGAAACCCCTTGAAAAGATTGAAATCTGTGAAAAAATTTCATGGATCTTTTCAAATAACCTATAAAATAATTTGACTACTTGGAAATATTTAGAAATACTTTAAACTCCATTGGAACTTTTGAAAGATATTAAAAATTCCTTGGAATTTTTTTAAATGCCTTGGATTTTTTAAATACCTTAAAATCTTTAAATATCTTTGAAATATTTTTAAATTATTGAAATCAATTGGAAAATTCTTGGAATTTTTTTAAATATCCCTAAATATTCAAAATCCCCTCCACCAAATTCCTGGTCGAGCCTGAGTCCACAGAAAAAAAATTAATTACCCGCGTGTCCAAAATTTGCATGATTTTTTCCTTGGCAGCCCTCACATCATCAAGTCGTCCAGCGACTTTTATGTGGGGATCTGTAACATAAAATTAAAATTATACATTAATTGTTGATAGAGAGCAAAATAGATTAAATCGAACTTTTTCTTACTTTTACCTGCTTTCATTTTTACCTCCTTCATGCACGACAGACTTTTGCATCTGAATTTTACCAATTATAAATGCATCGCATTTTTCAGTGGCAATTTCTGGCTACTTGGATTTAATATGATTCTAATCTGAGATTATTACTAATGGCAACTAATAGCTGTTCATAATTAATCGCGAAACAACTCTCGCAAAGAAAAAATTATCAGAAGCTTATAAATCATTCGGTACAATAATCACGGCTATAAAAAGAAAATGACACGTTTTGTGCAACTAGATGACAGGAGCAAGGAACTTTAATAATAAGAAAATTCTTATCCACTTAAAAATTTTGTTAAAGAATTATATTAAATTTATCAGAATTCCAGGTGAATTCTAGCAAATTCAGGATAAATTCCAAAAATAAAAAATAAATGAATCACATAAAATTCGAGTGGATTTAGAGGAATTCAAGTGAATTCCAGAGACTTTACAGAAATTTATTAGAATTTGAAAGAATTTTATGTATTTTTTAATTGTCTTATAACTGATTAAAATATTAGTACATAGAATTCAGGGAAAATTGGAAAAAAATGAATTAAAATGAAGTTTCACTGAATTTAGTGACATTTATGGGAAATGAGAAGAATTTGATAAAGTTCGGAAAAATTTAAGATGAATTAAACAAACATTCTAGTGAATTGAAAACCATTTAAAAATATTTGAAAATTTAATGGAATTCATTAAATTTTGAATTTATTGAGAACAATTCAAGGGGACTTAAAAGCATTTCATGACATTTCTAAGAACTCAAGAAGTTAGGTAAAGTTAAAAAATAAAAGAATTCCAAATAATTCAAATTTATTTATGATTTCAGGATGAATTAATTCATAAATGAATCAGGGCAATTCGAAATTAATTCAAATGAGTTGCAAAAACTGTAAAAAAATCGAAACCTTTAAAAATCAAAACATTTTCATCGAATTGAGTAAAGTGGGAGTGCACTGAATTAATACCAATTACAACAATTTAAAATAATTGAAAAAAAATAAAAAAATACCACATGCAAATTTGTGTGAATTCAAAGAAATTGAAGAGAAATTAGAAGAATTGGATTAAATTCATGCAGATTGAAGGTGAGATATTAAAAAATGTAGGTTAGAAAAAATTCACAATATTCTACTGATTTCAGTAAAATTTCAGTGAATTCGGAAGAATTCAAGAAAATAGAAAATAATTTGATAAAACGCCGAAGAATTCAACTGAGTTTATAAGAATTCAGCTAGAGTTAAAAAACCAAGAAAATTTCAAAAAATGAAAAAATAAATCAATAATTCCGGAGAAATTCAAATAAGTTCTAAAAAATTCATAAATGTCAGTAAAATTTAAGGGCATTTTGAAGAATTCATGGGAAATCAAGACACTTAATAAAATTTATACGAATTTAAAAGAATGTAACTGAACAAAATTTTAAAAATAGAAAAATTTCGATCGAATTGAGTAAAATGGGAGTGTCTAGAATTCAGAGAAAATTCAACCAAATTTAAGTGAAATAAAAAACATAAGGAGTTAAATAAAATTCGGATGAATGGAGAACATTTCAAAATTATTTTAAAACTGCATTGATTTAATTAAGTTTGAAAGGAATTGATAAAAATTCAAGGGAATTCAATAGAATTGGTCAAATGCCAAATAATCCAAGGTGAGTTTAAAAAACTTCAATGTGAATCTGAAAAAATTATTTTAGAAATCCACTAAATTGAATAAAATATAGTAAAATAAAAAAAAACTAAATTTTCGATTGATTTCAGTAAAACTGGTTTGAATTTTCAATAATTCAAAGGAATTCGAGACAGTTCGATGAATTTCATACGAAATCAAGATACATTAAAAAGAGTTCACGTAAACAGAAAAAAAAATCAATCTAAAAAAGGCCCATTGAATTCAGATAAATGAGAGTCAATAGAATCAGTGAAACAATCTAATAAAATCTATAAGTATTAGAGGAAATTCAAAAATAATCAGTGATTCAAAGGATTCAAAGAAATTCAATAAAATTCTTCAAACTTTGGGTATCTGTATTATAATTTATGGAAAAAGCGACTAAAGTGATATTTTTATTTTCAAAAGTATCTATAGTGACTAAATCAGTGGATTTCAAGGGAATTCCAATTAATTCAAAGAGATTTAAAACGATTAAATGAAATTTTCAAAACATTGGTTTGTCTGTGTTAATAAGTCAAATGAAAAAAATGACTAAAAAGATCTTTTTTTTTTAAAGTGACTATAGTGACTAAACCAGTGAATCTCCAGGGAATCCCACAAAATTGAGGGTGAATTCAAAATAATGCAAAGGAATTCAAAATAATTTAATAAAATTCAAAAATTCTTGGATTCTACGTATTACAAATAATGGAAAAAAGTAACTGAAGTGATCTTTTAATTTTTAAAGGTGACTCAAAAGAATTCAAAGGAATTCAAAATAATTTATTAAAATTTAGAAATTCTTGGGCTCTATGTGTTATAATTTAAGGAATAAGTGACTAAAGTGATCTTTTTATATAAGAAAGTCCCTAAAAAGTGATTTAAAAAAATTATTAGCAATAAAAGTTGATTGGATAACAAGTTACTGACTCCTACAAAACTCAATTCCAATTTCAGACCCAAGAAAAAATGACTTAATGACCTTCAGTTCTAATTTAATTACAATATAAATTGTTATTTACGATATGAAAAATAGTAAAGAGAATAAAAACGCTCATTATCATTTGTTTATAGACAGCAAAGTGTAAACATCAAAAGTATTTACGTAATCAACTTTACAACCCGTAAGTATTGCACTTATTTGTACTGTTTACGCCTTTTCATGTTTTCATTAACAAATTGATGTTAAGATTACAGTCTTTAGTATTATATAAACAAAAATTAGTTTCTTACTCTGTTTAAAAACAATGGCAAAAAATGGTTAAATATCAATTTTCTTGCGTAAGAGATATCCTCAGTGTTTTTCCACTCACGTAATGCAAAGTAATCATTTCCGAAATTGCAGGGGGTGTGATCCACTTTTTCGCTACAGAATAAATGACCAATGCGGCGCCAGTCATGCAAATTAAGTAGAATAATACATGAGCCTGGGCAAAGAATACAATTTATACAGTTTACACCTTACACAACTCGTGTAGCTCATATCTCTTGGTAGGATTCTATTTTAGTGAAAATTTAAGAAATAATAAAAGTTCCAAATAAATCGAATTTTTTATGGTAATATGTCATTTCACGAATTTTTTAAAATGTAAATGAAAACAATCAGTGCAGCGCTTTTTAAAAAAGTAAATTTTTGTATTTAATTACAGAGAAACGAAGCATTTTTCATAAGGGATCGTCCATAAACAATGTTACTAATTTGGGGGGGGGGGGGATTCAGTCAATTAATTTATTTGGTTGAGAATTTAACTATTTTATTTTAAAAATATTTTTTTAATCACCTTTTTGGTTCAAATTTCAACTCTTTTATTAAAAATAATAAATCTGAAATTACTTCATAGAACACAATAAGAAAATCAAAATCTTTATAGTTAAGAAGTCTATTATTATATTTCTACTATATATTTCTCATTTTTTTTCAAATTTAGTTATTTTTGTTGAAAATGTGACTACTAATTTGATCAAACGTGATATTTTTTGCAAAAATTCAACTACTTGGTTAAAAGTAGAACTGCTTTATTAAAAATTAATTTTTTGGTTGAGGATTCATCTTTTTTTTGAAAATTTAACTATTCCATTTTTATCAAATTAATCTTCTTCGTTAAAAAATCATCTTTTAGTTTGACTGTTGAACTCTTTTTTTTTTAATTTTATTTTTCTTAGGATTCATGATTTTATTTGAAAATTCATCCCTTTACTTAATTTTTCAAATTAATAATTGGTCTTTTATAGTTACAATTCAAACATTTTTTTTTAAAATCATTCTTTTTCGTTGAAAATTGGCCTTTTTAGGTATAGAAAATTCGTATATTTTTCTAAGAAATTGCATTTTTTTAGTTGAAAATCACAAATGCTCGATATAAAATTAATCTCTTTTGGTTTAGGATTCAAATATTTTCTTAAAAAAGTAGTATTTTTTTTTAATTCAAATTTTTTGGTATAAATATTGACTATTACATGTTTCCTTGGGAATTTTTTTCTTTTTGGTTGAAAAATCAAATAGCTAGTTTAAAGTTAAACTATTTAAAAAACAATAATCTTTTTAGTTGAAAATTCATAGCTTCAGCTTCAAAATTGAACTTTTTTATAGAAAATTCGTCTTTTTGACTTGAAAATTCAAATTTAAGGAAGAAAATTAAACTATAAATTGTTTTATACATTATTCGTTTTTTGACTTCATAATGCAGCAATTTTGTTGAAATCCTTTTAGTTTAAATGTAACTATTTGCTTTTAAATTAATTTTTTTTGAAAATTTAACTATTTTGTTAAAAGTTGAGCTGCTTCTTCATTAAATACGAAAAATCTATTAAACAAAGTTTACGAATTTTACCATATAATCTTATACAATTTTCTTCATTTCTTAGTAAATGAACACAAAAATCGCGTTTTTTCAAAAAACATCCCTTCGATAATTTTCTTTTAATAACGTTTATGGGATGACAGACGACAAGATTCAATAAAAAATATATTTAAAAAATGTTAAACAATATTTAACATATAATCTAATAAAATATTTCTTCATTCCTTTAGTAATTCAATAGAACATTCGAGTTTTTTCCACAAACCACAAATCCGATTATTTAATTTAAAAATGTTTTAGGAATGAGTGAACGACATTAAATAGGAAAAATCTATTAAGCAAAAAGTTTACCAATATTTACTATATGCGCTTATAAAAATTCTTTCATTTATAAGTAATTATATACAAAAAAGTCGTAATTTATTACTAATTAAATACAAACTTGTAGTTTTGTTAAGCAACCCTCTGATTATTTACAGCGTTAAAGGTTTATGAGTTTAAAGGCCAATGCGTTGAATAAGAAAAATCTCATAAACAAAGATTTAACTAATATTTATCATGTAATATCATATCATATAAAAATATCTTTATTTATTAGCAATTAAATACAAAAATCAATTTTTTTTAAAAGTACCCCTTTGATTATTTTAATTAAAAATTTTCATTTCTTATTAATTAAATGCAAAAAACGACTTTTTCAAAAAGCGCCCAACAATTATTTTTATTTACATCTTTAAATGTTCTTGGGATGCCATATTACCATATACAATAAAAAATGCCGTTAACCTGGAACTTTCATTTAAACTTGGTTCAGACACACCGTGTTCAGTGTAGAAATTACCTAATTCGTTTCGCGATAAATACGTCTGCAATGTCACTATGTGTTAAATCTGCAAGTAACCATGAAGCTTTCCAAGATCACTAACCGTAACTTCTGCACATTTTCTTATGCAAAATAATAGTTGCAGGAATCCTATACATTCAAGCCTACATTCTATATTTTCCATTGTATTATACCTTGTGTAATGTACTCTTAAAAAGACTTAATGAGTCGCGCATTTATTTCATAGTAAGTAACATGTACTTGACATAATTTTCCTTATTTGTCGGTTGCTCAAATTTCCTTTAACATGGAGTTTTCGCATCGATAAGCAAATAAAAATTGTTTGCTAATTTTAGTTACATTTTTTATCATCATATTGTTAGCGAGAACATTACGATAATTATTTTTATTTGAAGGTGCAGAATAATTTGCTTAAAAATCATTTTCCGTAGCGATAAAATTATATACAGGTTATACATAGTTAACAAAATTATGTATAATTTTCATTTTCTGTTATAAACTCTAAATTTGAATCAGTTAAGAGTGATTGATTTCTATTAAATTTTAAATGACTGAATTAATGCGGATTCGACAACTGACAAATAAGTCAAAAGTGAGTTTTCAAATTAGTCAAGCTAACTTACTGATGAAGTCAGTCATGTTAAGTTATCCCATCTATTGCATTTTTATCTAAAAAGATCAATTTTAAAGTTAAAATGGAATAGATAAATTTTCAATAAACAAAATTAATTTTCAAGACAAAAAAATTAATTTTCAACAAAAAAATTAATTTTCAACAAAAAAATTAAATTTTCAACAAAACAGATAAATTTTCAACATTAGAAATCAACCTTCAACTCAAATGATGAATCTTTAACGAACAAAATGAATTTTGAACCAAGAAGATTAATTTTCAAAAAAGAGTGGAATTTTAAACTAAAACAATTGATCTTAAAAAAAACGAATTTTAAACAAAAAAGATTAATTTTCAATCAGATGAATTTCCAGCTTAAATAATAAATTATTAACGAACACAATGCATTTTTATAGGAGTAGTTCAACTTTCAACCTACCTTGTAGTTGAATTGAAAAAATGAATTTTCCACCGAGAAGATTAATTTTATAAAAAAAGACGAACTTTCAACGTAAAAAAAAAAGATTAAGCTTCAATCAAATACAAAAAAAATATTTGAATTTACAACTAAAAAAAGAATCACTTTTTAAACAAAAAGGGAATATTTAAATTTTCAGTGAACAAAATTAAATGTGAACCGGAATTAATGTTTTTTTGCAATTAAATCTTTAACCAAAGATATGAATTTTCAAGTAAAGTAATGAACCTTAAAAAAAAGAATTTGTAACAAAGTATTTCAACCATGCAGTGAAATATTCAATAAAAGAGTATTTTTAGCTAAAAACATTTATTTTCTAACAATAAATATGTATTTTCAAAACATGCATACAGGACGAAATAG